>NW_012194869.1:566440-600549 GCF_000504015.1 Erythranthe guttata | reverse complement strand
TTTAAACCCTAATATAAATCTTTCCAACTCTAGCTCTACGTCATTCAGTAGTATACACTTAGATATTCATATGCATGTATTGTCGAATAGAGTCTAAGAGTGTCTTTGTAGGGTTAACTGGGCATTACCAATCTGTCTGTCTTAGATTTTCATAGAGGGATAGAGGTGGGTTGGTGGATTTGGGTGTATTTGCAAATCAATCATATGCCGTATTATTTGCCACAAGCCAACACAGGTCATGCGAGATAGTTTGAAAGTGAGATAAAGTGGGTTTTACCTTTTTAGACGATTTTTGTTTTTTTTTATGTTTAGGGTTCTAAATGGGTAAAGAGTTGGAGACAGAGATATACATAGAGATCATTTGAGAACATAAAAGTAAGTTTGTGAGTGTTTGTAAGTGATGTTATTTTATACATTTATATATATATATATATATATATATATATATATATATATATATATATATATATAATGATGTTAAAGGAATCTGATGAGTGTCATACACGCAACGAATTGTACGTGCACTAGAGGATTAATCACAAGAGGAAACAAACTAACTACTTTGCTGAGGTGGAGCTCGTGGATTGGCTGAGAGAGATCAAGACATGCGTGCTGAAGACTTAAAGATGAAGCTAACTTCTCTGAGGTGTATTAAAGGAGTAGCTACTTTCAGTTAGGGTCAAGAGAGAGAAACGTATTGTATTCAAAATACAGAAAGAGAGAGAAATCAGAGAGAGAAGGATTAAAATGTAGAAATTTTGATTGTAGAAAATGTGAGTTGTTTTGATCTCTTCGTTGATTCTACTTTGTAAAACTCTTGTTCATATTGATTACATAAAGATCTTGTTTACCCTTCAATTGATTGTGTTACTGAATTATAGTTGAATTATTCGATTTCCAGATCCAATTCTCACGCTGGAATTCATGCGCGCATAATTTGGATGTTCTATTTGCTTTGTTTCATGCATGAATTGCGCTCAATTGTGGTTTGAACTTCGATTCTCAACACATATAAAGAGTGGAGTTGAAATAAAACACTTAGTTGCAAACATCAAGTGTAGCACAATAATATATAGGATTTTGTTCGTCCCATTTTAGAACAAAGATACATCTGCTCAACAATATTTCACAACTCCTACATACTTTTTAAATTTATATTTCAATGCACAAAGTTCTTCACATTTCTATCATATATAATATATAACGGGAAAAATACAGTTTTCGTCCCTCACGTTAGCATCAATTTCATATTTAGTCCATCATGTTCACAAAAACAACACTTGGTGCCTCATGTATCAAAAATTCAACACTTTTAGTCAATTCCGTCAAATTCCCATTAAAACTAATGGAATCCATCGTATGCCCATCGTAAATTGGCGGAAATGACCAAAAGCGTTATATTATTGAAACATGAGGGACCAAGTGTGTATTTTGTGAACATAGGGGACCAAATGTGAAATCGGTGGAAATTTGAGAGACGAAAACTGTAATTTTCCCAATATATAATATATAAGTTGCATGAACTTAATAAACATACTGACTGGCAAGTGCAAGAAGAGGAACAGCTCTATGAATCGCGAGCCCGGGAAGTTCGCCCATGTCTAAATCTTCCACATCATCAGGCAATTTCCAGTCGAATTCCCTGACAAGATTCGCCAACAAGAACTCGTCAGTAACAATAGCGTACGAAATTCCAGGGCAGCCCCTTCTTCCGGCTCCAAACGGGATAAGCTCAAAATCCAGGCCCTGATAATCCACCCTGGAATCCAAAAACCTGTCGGGATCAAACTTCTCCGGCTCATTCCAGCTGGCAGGGTCCCGGCCAATTGCCCAACCATTAACAATCACCATTGTTCCGGCTGAAATATCGTACCCCATAACTTTTACGTCTTTTCGTGCTACCCGAGGTACTAGCAGTGGGATCGGTGTGTGGAGGCGGAGAGTTTCTTTTATTACAGCTTTTAGATAAGGCATCTTTTCCAGGTCGTTCTCGGTTATTGTGTCGTTTTTGTCTTTAACCACTTGTCGTACTTCGTGTTGTAATTTTTGCATGATTTGAGGGTGTCGTAAGAGTTGCGTCATTGCCCATTCTAGAACCGTTGATGTAGTGTCGGTTCCAGCTGCAAATACATCCTGTAGAATATATATATATATATAGAACAAGAAAGAATGTTGTGAATATACATAGATGAAGTAGAAATGTATGTATATATATGTATGTATTATAAATAGGTGTCCTGTTGTAACTCATTAATGGTTATACACACAAACTACTCTGTTTTTATAACACGAAATTTCGCTTTAGCATAAACAAAGATATGCTTTTGAAAAGAACAAGAAAAAGAAAGCCTTTGAAATAACGAGCAAAAAAGAGAAGGACAAAATGAACTTCGCCCCCTATAAAATTTTCATTTTCGCACTTCTCCCCTATAAAAATTCTAAAAGAGACAACGCCCCTTCGAAATATTATTTTCGTTGCACTTTTCCCAAAATCCCTATTATACTTCTTGTATCTAACGGTCCACCAAGCACAAACACAATTTCTAAAGCAAACATTAGGGATGTTTCTCCTAAATTTTGTGCTCTCATATATAATTGAGATCATAATCTTCAATTAGCAAGATATTACTGTTATCCCAGAGTGAGGCACATAAACCTTGGCTCAAAATTCGTTGACCCAAAAATGGGAAAAATACGGTTTTTGTCCCTCAAGTTTGTACCGATTTCACATTTGGTCCTCCATGTTTATAAAAAACACAGTTAGTTCCTTATGTTTTAAAAATTCAACATTTTTAGTCATTTCCGTCAATTTCCCGTTAAAACTAACGGAATCAAGCGTGTTACCATCACTGTCTTAACTAACGGACTAATGGTAAATAGACGGAAATGACAAAAAATGTTAAATTATTAGAACATGAGGGACCAAATGTGCTTTTTGTAAACATGAGGGGGCCAGATGTAAAATCGGTGCAAACTTGAGGGATGAAAACTGTAATTTCCCAACCCAAAAATCTTAGCTCAATTTTTGGAGGTAAACCATAAAATTGACAGACGAAGCTCGAAATTCATAAACCCAGATGAAAGAACACCAATTTTGCATTTCGTGAGTTAAAACACTAAAATAAATTTGGGGATTTCAGATGGGCGATGGAAAATTACGTATATACCCCAAAAGGATGAATATATACCGTTTAAGAAGACCCACATTTGGGGCAAAGTGCAACAAACAAAATATTTCAAAGGGGACTTGTCTATTTTTTAAATTTTCATGAGGAAATGTGCAAAAATGGAAAATATCTAGCGGGCGAAATGCATTTTGTCCAAAAAAGAACATATGTTTCCAAGAAAAATATACTTACAAGAATAATTGCTTTGACGCTGTCCCTGTCGATAGATACACCGGTACCGTTGTCCCGGTAAATTTCGAGCAAAATATCAAGAAAATTCTCTCCATGTTTTTCCTCACGATCACCATGCAGTAATTTCTTCGGATTTTCGATGCGCTCGCAAATCACTCCCTCGAAGAACTCATCCATTTCCCTCGCAACCTTATCGACTCTCGAATCAAACCCGTTAACCCGATTAATCCACGAAAGCATCGGAACGAAATCTCCGATATTAATTTTCCCGACAAGCTCCACGAACTCTTTCAACAGCCAAAGATACTTCTTGCCATTCTCCCCTTCACTATACTTTTTCCCAAAAGCTGATCGACAAACCACATCATTCGTAAACTCGGTAAACATCTGGCTCAAATCCACCGGATTCGAACGAGACGAAGATTCTCTTATCCTTTTCATCAAAAGGGCTGTTTCTTCTTCCCTAACGGAGTGGAAAGATTGAACCCTTTTGTTACTGAGCAGTTGAAGAACACATATACTCTTCAACTGCCTCCAGTATTCGCCGTACGGTGCAACCGATACGTCTTTACAATCGTATAGTAACCGTTTATTCACACTCGATTCAAGCCGATCGGAAAAGATGACGTCATGCGTTTTCATTATCTCTCGGGCTGAATCGGCCGACGAGACGATAAGCGTAGGTTTATTGCCGAAGTGGAGAAGCATGATCGGTCCGTATTTTTTCGCTAAGGATTGGAGATTGCGGTGAGGTAATAAGCCGAGCTGGTGGAGATTTCCGAGTATCGGTAGCTTCGGCGGTGACGGAGGCAAATGCTTTTTGTTGCCATAAGTTTTTTTGTACAGCCATTTTGTGATGTAAGAGATCAAGAATAAAGATAGGAGAGCTTGGATTATTAATGTGAAGGGATGGAATTGCATTATTTCTTGAATTTTTTGCTGTATGTGAAGATGGAATATGGACATGATTTAGTTATGTATATCTTATGGCAAATATTACAGTTTTTATCCCTCAAGTTTGCACTTATTGCACATTTGATCTCCTATGTTCATAAAAAATACATTTGGTCATCTATGTTTTAATAATTTAACGCTGTTGGTAATCTCCGTCAATTTACCGTTAGTATGTCAGTTAATTCATTGATGGACACACGCTTGATTTCATAGTTTTAACGGAAAATTGAGAGGAATAACTTAAAATGTTGAATTTTTTAAACAAGAGGGACCAAATGTGTTATTTGTGAACACAAGAACCAAATATGAATTATGTGTAAACTTGAGGGACAAGAACTTATATTTTTCTCATATGTTATGTTTTGTGCGTACGAGCTTATCTCAAAGTGTTTGTGCATGTGGGTGTCAAGTGTGTGGTGTGTGTTTGTTTGCTCATACAAAGAGCTGACTTGGTGCAAAATTGCCCAGAATTTCAAAAGTTGTTCCACTTGTTAGAAAGGAAATTTTCTGGCAAACTTATTATTATTATTAATATATATATATACGTGTGTGGGACTCGGCGAAAGGGGAATTAGATGTTACACCTGATTATTTACGCTGTGGTGGTTTTTAATCGTAAATTTAATTAAATAATCACTTATTAAGCACGCATATACATATGCATATGATTATGTGTAAATCTATGGTCGAAATTCATGCGGTCATCCGATGGAATTATGGGTGAATTAAGTTTTTGTTTATGGGTAAATTAAATTATTCCGAAGTGCAGATTAAAAAAAAAAAAAAAAATCATTTATTCTGAAGTCCCTTGTCCAGCTGTTGTCGTATCTAAAGTTGCAAAAGATGATTTGGTCTGTCCTAATAAATATATAATATTATTCTATTCTCGTGAATGGATATTGATGAATATATTGACAAAATGAGTTAATTAAATGTGGTGCACGTCGTTGTATGATGTTAACGTATCGAATGGATCCAACTAAGATAATAAAGAAATTTGTGCACATATTTTGATGGTATCATCATATCAAATATCTTTGATTTTTTTTTTTTTTTTTGTCGCATATTATAGAAAATACATTTCTTGATTTAAGTGGTGAAATAGAATAAAATATAGGAAAAAATAGCCAGACAGAAGAAAGGTGTAGTGCAGACAGAAAAAACCCTCCAAAGAAATAAAATTTTAATCGAAAATATCCAATGGATCAATACCCTTTGGATCAGAAATTTTGAAAATTATAGATTCACCCCAGAATTTTTGTTTGTCCCAAAATGAAGTTTTTAAAATTTTCAATTCAGTCCCTGATATTTTTATTAAAGCCCTCTCTCACATTGAAACCCAAAAACACAAAGTAATAATATTCTTAAATCTGCAACTAGCCACCATTTCCTTAGGAGTAAACCGCAAAAGTACCGCAAAAAAATCTGTGATAAATAAACTAGCAAAAAAACCCCGTGAATTTTTTTATATAGCACATTCGGTCAATTATTCATTTGAGTGTTGAATTGATATAAAAAGACACAAATACCCCAGAGTTTTAAAAATTAATAAATTCTTATATTTTACAAATATTTTAATTATTTTATTTTTGTTATATCTTAATTATAAAGGTACAATAGGGTCTTTAATTTATTTCTATTTTTATTACCTGAAAATGTCTGTATATATTTTAAATTATCCCTACATTAAAACAAAACTTAATATCCATTATTATGTATTTAAAATAACCTATAATTCATTTTATTACCAAATTTTTAATATTTTTTCAATTTAATTGTTCACAATTTCTTTAATAAGATTTTTATTTCTAAACAATCAAATTAAAAAGAAAAAAATATATACATATAAATACATTTTGAGGGACAATTTCGTCATTTCACGTCCAAAAATCAGCTACCAGCCGCACATCCAGCAAGTGAGCCACACGAAAGTCAACCAGGAAGTTTCTGTCTTTTACTAAATTTCTAGGAGGATTTTTGCTACTTTATTTATCACAGGTTTTTTTTTTTTGCTATTTGGAAATTACAAATTGGTATTTTTTGCATATTACTCATTTCCGTAGCCCTCCTCCATAGCCACCGCCATGTCACACACCATTTTTTAGATGTGCATTTTGAGGCAGCAAACTCCACCACCCCCGCCCCATCTTGTTTTCCCTCTATTCTCAATCGTTCCCGCCACGCATTCACTTTTCCTCGATCGCTGGCGCCACCGTAGCATCACTTCCGACGAGCAGTCGCACAAACAGCGAGTGAATGACACGGACGAGCGCGAAGGGGTTGTTTGCCTTTGACCACCGATTACAAAGTTGTTTTTGCTACTTAATTCTTTTCCAAGGGGTTTTTTGACCTTTACGAATTCCACATTTTTTTTCTGCATTTTACTCATAATAAAACAAGTAATAAGCAAGTAAATTTGAGATAAATGATTTCCTCAATTAAACATAGTAGTACTGTTTGGCAACTGCAACAAGAGGAACAGCCCTGTGAATAGCAACACCAGGGCGTTCACTCATATCCAAATCCTCCACGTCATCAGGCAACGCCCAATCGAATTCCCGCACAAGATTCGCCAACAAGAAACCATTAGTAGCCGTAGCGAACGAAATTCCAGGACAACCCCTTCTTCCGGCGCCAAACGGGATAAGCTCAAAATCCAGGCCCTGGTAATCCACCCTGGAATCAAAAAACCTGTCGGGATCAAACTTTTCCGGCTCATGCCAGCTGGCAGGGTCCCTGCCGATGGCCCAAACATTAGTCATCACCAATGTTCCGGCTGAAATATCGTACCCCATAACTTTTACGTATTTTCTTGCTACCCGAGGTAGCAATGGGATCGGTGCGTGGAGGCGGAGAGTTTCTTTTATTACAGCTTTGAGATAAGGCATCTTTTCCAGGTCGTTCTCCGTTATTATGCCGTTTTTGTCTTTAACTACTTCTCGTACTTGGTGTTGCAATTTTTTCATGATCGTAGGGTTTCGTAAGAGTTCCGTCATTTCCCATTCTAGAAGTGTCGACGTGGTGTCGGTTCCAGCTGCAAATACATCCTGTCGAAGAATACATGTGACAAGAAAAAAATGTATATTGTAATTATGTGATTAGAAGGATAAATTATATTTTCAGTTACTATACTTAGCACCTAAAACGATTTCAGTTCTCGAACAATTTTTGACCATGATAAAAATGCCATTTTTTTACACTTTTGTCAAGCCGTCGTCAACGTTCTTGGTTACAATGGACGAAATTGTCACGTGAGGTGCACACTTTCAATTTCAAAAAAAATAGGAATATATTGGGGCGAAATCAAGAATATATGTAAGATGGGTGTTGGAATGGGTGACACGCGCAAAACACGCAATATTTGCTGTCGAATTTAACTCCACAAAAAGACAGCCGACGAAAACTGTAAAGGACATGTCGACAGTAAATACTAAAATCGTGATCTCAATTGTATAGAGACGAAAATCGAATAATTGATATAGCATAAGGACCAAATATTGTAATTATCCTGACATCACGTGATGATTCTGTCCATTTTAATCAAGAAGTTGACGGCATGACGGAAAATGTAAAAAAAAACGGCAAGTTTAAAGACTAATATTGCGGCCAAATTTGTTTGAGAACTGAAATCAATTAAGGTACTAGTATAGGACTAAAAATGTAATTAACTATCCTATAAAAACTAAGAGTTTATTTCATTTAATACCCCTAAAGTTATATTAAATTACTAAAAAAACTCTTCATGTTATAAATATTAGCAAAAATCCCCCTATGATGTATATATTTTAGCACACAACCCCCTAAATTGTGAGTTTTTAGGGGTGAAGTTTTCAAAACAAGATGCATCTCATGAGGATTTTGTAAATATTTACGTACGGAAAGCTTTTTTTAGCAATTAGACGAAAAAAAAAACAGGGGTGTTGAATGCAATAAACCCGAAAACCAAATGTACTTACAAGAATTATTGCTTTGATACTGTCCCTGTCAATCGTTACTCCGGTGGAATTATTCTGATAAATGTGAAGCAAAATATCAAGAAAATTATCTCCATGTAATTTCTTCGGATTTTCCATGCGCTCGCGTATCACTCCCTCGAAGAATTCATCAAATTCTCTCGCAACCTTGTCAACCCTCGCATCGAAACCGTTGACTCGATTAATCCACGAAAGCATCGGAACAAAATCTCCGATACTAATAGTCCCCAAAAGCTCCAACAATTCCTTCAACAGTAAAATAAATTTCTTGCCATTTTCCACTGCACTATACTTCTTCCCGAAAGCTGACCTACAAACCACGTCATTAGTAAACTGAGTAAGCATCTCACTCAAATCGATCGAACCGGTGGGATATTCTCTTTTGATCCTTTTCATCAAAAGGGCTGTTTCTTCCTCCCTGATGTAATGAAAAGATTGAACCCTTTTGTTACTAAGCAGTTGAAGAACACATATACTCTTCAGCTGCCTCCAGTATTCGCCGTACGGAGCGATGGATACGTCTTTACAATTGTAGAGTAGCCGCTTACCGACACTTGATTCAAGCCGATCGGAAAAGATGACGTCATGCGTTTTCATTATCTCTCGGGCTGAATCGGCCGACGAGACGATAAGCGTAGGTTTATTGCCGAAGTGGAGAAGCATGATCGGTCCGTATTTTTTCGCTAAGGATTGGAGATTGCGGTGAGGTAATAAGCCGAGTTGGTGGAGATTTCCGAGTATCGGCAGCTTTGGTGGTGATGGAGGCAAATTCTTTTTGTTGCCATAAGTTTTTTTGTACAGCCATTTTGTGATGTAAGAGATCAAGAATAAAGATAGGAGAGCTTGGATTATTAATGTGAAGGGATGGAATTGCATTGTTTCTTGAGTTTTTTGTTGTGAGTGAAGTTGCAATTTGGACATGGTTTAGTTATCTATATCTTATCTGTAAAATTACAGTTTTCATCCCTCAAGTATGCACTCATTTCACATTTGGTCCCATATGTTTACAAAAAATACATTTGGTCTCTCACGTTTCAATAATTTAACGCTTTTAGTAATCTCCGTCAATTTACCGTTAGTATGTCAGTTAACTCATTGATGGGCACACACTTGGTTCCGTTAGGTTTAACGGAAAATTGTCGGAAATGACTAAAAATGTTGAATTTTTTAAACACGAGGGACCAAATGTGTTTTTTGTGAACACAGGTTGTCAAATATGAAATCGGTGCAAACTTGAGGGACGAAAACTGTATTTTTCCATTATCTTATATTTTGTGCTTACGAGCTTATCTCCAAGTGTTTGTGCATGTGGGTGTCAAGTGTGTGGTGTGTGTTTGTTTGCTCATACAAAGAGCTGACTTGTGCAAAATTGCCCAAAATTTCAAAAGTTGTTCCACTTGTTAGAAAGGAAATTTTCTGGCAAACAGATTATTATATATATATATATATATATATATATATATATATATATATATATATGGGACTCGGTGAAAGGAGAATTAGATGTTACACCTGATTATTTATGCTAGGTAATTTTTTATCGTAAAATTTGATTAAATAACATCTTATTAAGCACACATATACATGTGCGTGTGATTATTTGTAAATCTACGGTCGAAATTCATTCAGTATAAATAATCTAGTGCACCATCCGATGGAATTATGGGTGAATTAAGTTTTTGTTTAGGGGTGAATTAAATTATTCCGAAGTGCAGATTAAAAAAAAAAATCATTTATTCTGAAGTCCCTTGTCCAGCTGTTGTCGTATCTAAAGTTGCAAAAGATGATTTGGTCTGTCCTAATATTTATATAATATTATTCTATTCTCGTGAATGGATATTGATGAATATGTTAGACAAAAAGAGTTAATTAAATGTGGTGCACATCGCTGTATGATGTTAACGTATCGAATGGATCCAACCAAGATAACAAAGAAATTTGTGCACGTATTTTGATGGATATCATCATATCAAATATCTTTTTTTTTTTTTTTTTTTTTTTATAGAAAATACATTTCTTGATTTAAGTGGTGAAATAGAATAAAATATAGGAAAAAATAGCCAGACAGAAGAAAGGTGTAGTGCAGACAAAAAACCCTCCAAAAGAAATAAAATTTTAATCGAAAATATCCAATGGATCAATACCCTTTGGATCAGAAATTTTGAAAATTATAGATTCACCCCAGAATTTTTGTTTGTCCCAAAATGAAGTTTTTAAAATTTTCAATTCAGTCCCTGATATTTTTATTAAAGCCCTCTCTCACATTGAAACCCAAAAACACAAAGTAATAATATTCTTAAATCTGCAACTAGACACCATTTCCTTTCCTTATGAGTAAACCGCAAAAAGTACTCATGTGTAAGCTTCAGCAGCAAAAAAATCCTTGCGATAAATAAACTAGCAAAAAACCTCCCTGTGAATTTTTTTATATAGCACATTCGGCCCATTACTTATTTGAGTGTTGAATTGATATAAAAAGACACATATACCCACAGGGTTTTGCAAATTACTAAATTCTTATATTTTAAAAATATTTTAATTATTTTATTTTTTGTTATTATCTTAATTATAAAGGTACAATGGGGTGTTTTATTTATTTCTATTTTTATTATCTGGTAATTTATGTATATATTTGAAATTATCCCTACATCAAAACAAAACTTAAATTCCATTATTATGTACTTAAGAAAACCTATACTTCATTTGATCACCAAATTTTTAATAATTTTTCAATTTAATTGTTTACTAATTTTTTAATAATATTTTAATTTTTAAAGAATCAAATTAAAAAGAAAAAAACATATATAAATACATTTTGAGGGACAATTTCGTCATTTTACGTCCAAAAATCAGCTACCAGCCGCACATCCAGCAAGTGACGAAAGTTAACCAGGGGGTTTTTGCCTTTGACTAAATTTCAAGGAGAATTTTTGCTACTTTATTTATCACAGGGTTTTTTTTTGCTATTTGGAAATTACACATAGGTATTTTTTTCATATTACTCATTTCCTTAGCCTCCTCCATAGTCACCGCCATGTCGAACACCATTTTAGATGTGCATTTTGAGGCAGCAAACTCCACCACACCTGCCCCATCTTGTTTTCCCTCTATTCTCAATCGTTGCCGCCACCGCATTTTCACTTTTCCTCGATCGCTGGCGCCGCCACAGTATCACTTCCGACGAGCAGTCGCACAAACAGCGAGCGAATGAAACCGACGAGCGCGAAGGGGTTGTTTGCCTTTGACTACCGAATACAAGGTGGTTTTTGCCACTTATTTTTTTTCCAAGGGGTTTTTTTGACCTTTACCAATTACAAATGTTTTTTTTTTTTTTTTTTTTTTGCATTTTTACTCATTAAACAAAGGGAAAATTGCACATCACCCCCTAGAAATTTCTATTTTTTACACTTTACCCCCTAAAAAATTTAAAAAGTGAATGCCCCCTTCAAAATGTTATTCTTGTTGCACATTGCCCCCATAGCAAAATTTCGATGGATGGCATTTGAGTATTTTTGTTGCACATTGCCCCTTTATATATTATATTTGTTGCGCGTTACCCCTTAAAAACACTATATTTTTGCACATGGCCCCTTTAAAATGTTATTTTTGTTGCACAATGCCAACCAAAAAAATGGCTTCTGGGGCAAAGTGCAACCAAGATAATATTTTAAAGGGGGATTGTCCAGTTTTTGAATTTTTAGGGGGGAAATGCAAAAATGAAAAATTTGTAGGGGTGAATTGCATTTTGTCCTAAAACAAATAAAATGCAAGTAAATATAAGATTAATTATTTCATCAATTAAACATAGTAGTAGCTTAGTGTTTGGCAACTGCAACAAGAGGAACAAGCTTGTGCATGACAACCCCAGGGCCTTCACTCATGTCCAAATCCTCCATGTCATCAGGCAACGCCCAATCAAATTCCCGCACAAGATTCGCCAACAAGAAACCGTTAGTAGCCATTGCAAACGAAATTCCAGGGCAGCCCCTTCGTCCGGCGCCAAACGGTATCAGCTCAAAATCCAGGCCCTGATAATCCACCCTGGAATCCAAAAACCTGTCGGGATCAAACTTCTCCGGTTCGTTCCAGCTGGCAGGGTCCCTGCCAATGGCCCAACCATTAGTCATCACCAATGTTCCGGCTGAAATATCGTACCCCATAACTTTTACGTCTTTTCTCGCTACCCGAGGTACTAGCAATGGGATTGGTGCGTGGAGGCGGAGAGTTTCTTTTATTACGGCTTTCAGGTAGTGCATTTTTTCCAGGTCGTCCTCGGTTATTATGCCGTTTTTGTCTTTAACTGCTTGTCGTACTTCGTGTTGCAATTTTTTCATGATTGTAGGGTTTCGTAAGAGTTCGGTCATTTCCCACTCTAGAAGTGTCGATGTGGTGTCGGTTCCAGCTGCAAATACATCCTGTCGAAGAATACACATGACAAGAAAATAATGTATGTTGGAATATGTGATTAGAGGGATAATTAAATTACATTTTCAGTTACTATACTTAGCACCTAAAATGATTTCAGTTTCGAACAATTTTTGACCATGATGGATGAACATGCCACTTTTTTACACTTTTGTCAGGCCGTCAACTTTCTTGGTTACAATGGATGAAATTGTCACGTGAGGTGCACACCTTGAATTTGAACTTTTGAAAAAAAATTAGGAATCAAGTGAAATGGGGGCAAAATAGGAAATATGTAAGATGGGTGTTGAAATGGGTGACACGTGCAAAATACGCAAGTTTTTCTGTCAAATTTAACGCCACAAGTAGACAGCCAACAAAAACTGTAAAAGACGTGTTGAGTGTCAACAGTAAGGACTAAAATGTGATCTCAATTGTATAAGGATGAAAATCGAATAAATGATATAGCATAAGGACCAAATATTGTAATTATCCTGGCACCACGTGATAATTCTGCCCATTTTAATCAAGAAGTTGATAGCATGACAAAAAATGTTGGGCGGGGGTTGGCCAAATTTGTTTGAGAAGTGAAATCCATTAAGATGCTGGACGGTTTACTTGATGCCACACTCGGTAAAATATATCGACTGATTAAATAATTGTCTGTTTGTACGTAATCACACACACTCATGTGTATATGTGTTTAGTGGATAGTTATTTAACCAGATCAATAGTTAAAAATCATCTTATTTATATGACCCGGTGCAGCATCTCAATAACCAGTGTAGGACTAAAAATGTAATTATTATCCCGAGATTATAAGTTACTTAAGTACACTAATCCCATAAAAACTACCCCCAAATTATATTGAATTGCTAAAAAACTCTTCGTATTTTAATATTAGCAAAAATGCCCATATGGTGTATTTATTTTAGCAGACAACCTCCTAAATTGTGAGTTTTAGGTGGTAGTTTTCTAAAATAAGATGCATCACGAGGATTTTGCTAATATTTACACACGGAAAGATTTTTTAGCAATTAGACGGAATAACAGAGGTGTTGAATGTAATAGATTCTAAAACCAAATGTACTTACAAGAATTATTCCTTTGATACTGTCCCTGTCAATCGCTACTCCGGTGGAATTATTCTGATAAATGTGAAGCAAAATATCAAGAAAATTATCTCCATGTAATGTCTTTGGATTTTCCATGCGCTCACGTATCACTCCCTCGAAGAATTCATCAAATTCTCTAGCAACCTTACCAACTCTCGCATCGAAACCGTTGACTCGATTAATCCACGAAAGCATCGGAACAAAATCTCCGATACTAATAGTCCCCAAAAGCTCCAACAATTCCTTCAACAGTAAAATAAATTTCTTGCCATTTTCCACTGCACTATACTTTTTTCCAAAAGCTGATCTACAAACCACATCATTGGTAAACTGAGTAAGCATCTCACTCAAATCCATCGAACCGGTGGAATATTCTCTTTCGATCCTTTTCATCAAAAGGGCTGTTTCTTCTTCCCTGATGTAATGAAAAGATTGAACCCTTTTGTTACTAAGTAGTTGAAGAACACATATACTCTTCAACTGCCTCCAGTACTCGCCGTACGGAGCGATGGATACATCTTTACAGTTGTAGAGTAGCCGCTTACCGACACTTGAGTCGGGCCGATCGGAAAAGACGAGATCGTGGGTTTTCATTATCTCTCGGGCTGCATCTGCAGATGAAACAATGAGAGTAGGTTTACTTCCGAAGTGGAGAAGCATGATTGGTCCGTATTTTTTCGCTAAGGATTGGAGATTGCGGTGAGGCAATGAGCCGAGTTGGTGGAGATTTCCGATTATCGGTAGCTTCGGTGGCGATGGAGGTACATTCTTGTTGTTGCCATAAGATTTTTTGTACAACCATTTTGTGATGTAAGAGATCAAGAATAAAGATATGAGAGCTTGGATTATTAATGTGAAGGGATGGAATTGCATTGTTTCTTGAATTTTTTTGTAGTTAATTTGTTTTTCTTTGAAATTTTGGTGGAGGTTTGTGTGGAAGTTTTTTGGATCAAAGATTTCATGTCCATAAGTATACAACTTAATCCCACTTTACACCCTTAAAATAGAGTTTTTTGACACATTGTACCCTCAGAAAAAAAAGGCAATAGCATTTTGCACCCTCAAAACATAACCAATCGTACACAATGAGACGTATTGATGAGTGAAAAAAATACCACTAAACATTTTAAATTACCTTCATTAGTTTTAAAAGTTCATTCGGTGTTCATTATGCATGATTTATTCTGTTTTAATGGTGTAAAGTGCTATTAGTTTTTTTCGAGGGGTGTAGAGCGTCACAATGCTATATTTTAAGAGTGCAAACTGGGATTAAGCCAGAAGTACATAGGGATATATAAATAAGTAAAAATAGTGGCAAAGACACCCTTATGTGATGGTTACCAGCTCACTTCTCTTCAGATTTTATTTGCATTATACAATACAAATATTATTTTTAATCACTCATTCCAGATGTAAGAAAAATATTACTTATTTTTTTAGAAATACTGAATGTTTAGCATGTTATATTATAAAATTAATTTATTGATTGAGATATATAGGAAAACGAAAGGACGAAAGTATAGGAGAAATTGTCCAGACAGGTAGATAAAGAGGTACATATATCATGGCAATCGTGTCTGCAATAAATAATAGTATGACAACTACTTGATTCAATTAAAAAAATGAAAAAAGAGTTGAATCCGTGATTTATGCCACATTTTTTAATATTAATGTTTCGAAAGCTGGACCGGACATTTCAAATATTATATAAACTATAATCCAAAATAATATATTTTGTAATTTCAAAAAAAAGTTATTTTGAATTTTATTTTTTTTGTCAATTGAGCAGTAAAAAGACGTCATTTTAGCTCTCTTGTTTGTTTAGGCAATGTTTGGAACCATTTCCATTTTGTTTTCATTGTTTCCCCAAAACAAAATGAAATTTATTACACTTTTCAAATCATTTTCTCAAAACAATTTCAAAAGTTTCTCTCTCCTTCAGACATGATGTGACTGCTACAGTAAAAAATGTCTCCACTAAAAAACAAATAAACATCACTTCATCTTTCAATTTTTTTCTTCAAAAATACCTTTTTCTTACACCTTTAAACATGATTTGACTTCTACAGTGAATTTTGTCTCCTTCCAAAATACAAACAAACATTACTTTCATTCTCAAATTATTCCCCCAAAACATATTTCCTCAAAATGAAATCAAAATAAGATCCAAAACGCTTCCAAACATTGCTTTTTTTGTTAAAAGGGCATCATGTTGGACAAAAAAATCTGATATTCAGTTGTGTTACAGTTCAAACGCCCGGTCTGGTCCGAATCTGAAAACACTGGTCAGTCAATATATCTAGCTTAATACATGAATCATAATTCATAACTTATTATATGAATCAATTCAAAGAGGGTAAATAACACTTAACCCCTGTAGTAACAAGCTTTTGTAGATGAATTACTTGTGCTCGTAATAGGGGTGGTAGACGAGCCGAGCTGGCTCGCGAACGACGAGGGCTCGACAAAGGCTCGAACTCGAGCTCGGATTTTTCGAGCTCGAGCTCGAGCTCAAATTTAGTTGTTCGACAGCTCGCGAGCCGGCTCGCGAGCTGCCTTCCTTTTTTTTTAATTATATATATATATATATATATATATATATATATATATATATATATATATATATATATATATTATTCTTATTATTATTATTATTATTATCTAAATATAAATATTCTATAATAATAAATATTTCTAGTATTTAAATAGAAACAAATCTATATTACTTAAATAATTCATAATAATATAAAATATTATAATAATAATAATAATAATAATAATAGAAAAATTAAAAATATATATATAACTAGAGTTCATTATTTATTTAATAATTTTTTTTATTTTCCTATAAATAATTTTTAATAAAAAATTAAATGATTTTAATAAAAAAAATTAAATAATAAAAAAATTAAAAATTAAAGGAGCTCGAGCTCGAGCCAAAAAAAAATTGGCTCGATGAGCTCGAGCTGGCCAAAAGAGCCGAGCTAGCTCGGCTCGAGCTCGGCTCGTTCCCACCCCTAGCTCGTAATATCAACACATAACCCTTTGTGGTTTAGGGTAGATTCTGTTAGTTTTTTTGTCAAACTCAACTGCATGTGTCAAACTCAAAATATGATTTTTTTTTTTGCAGATGACACCCTTGTGCTCGTGATAGCAGCACATAACTCTCTTGTGGTTTAGGGGTAGCTTCCGTTAATTTTTCCGTCAAACTCAACCGCATTAGTCAAACTTCAAAGTATCTTTTTTTTTTTGCAAATGACCCCCTTCTGCTTACATTTTCTCTTTCATTCTTGTAGAGACCCCTATCCTCTGTGCTTACATTTTTTCCTTTTATTTGCACATAACCCCCTTGAAATTTGAATAAACATGTTAAGTTTGACGGAAAAACTAACGAAAACTACCCCCTAAACCACAAGGGAGTTATGTGCTGATATCACGAGCACAAGGGTGTCATCTGCAAAAACTTGTAACTACTGGGGGTTTAAATAATATTTACCCATTCAAAAAACACATTCATGTATTATTCTTCCAAATCCATGAATCTAACTCATTAATCCAACAAGCATAAATCTTGAAAGCATTATAAATGTTTCCCATTTTGCAATTTATTCAATTTCTTTGTGCACAAACTTTTAATTATTACAATCTCCATCACATCTAGAAATCAGAACAAGGAGTTGCAACAGCCAAGAGAGGATTCTTCCTATGAGTGGTAACACCAGCTTGTTCAGTCATGTCCAAACCCTCACATGTTGTCCCCTTAGGCAACTCCCACTCAAACTTCTGCACAACATTCGCAAGCATAAGTTCGATCCCCGCCATAGCAAACGTAACCCCCGGACACCCCCTTCTCCCAGCACCGAACGGAATCAGCTCAAAATCGAGACCCTTAAAGTCAACCGAAGAAGTCAAGAATCTCTCGGGCATAAACTTCTCCGGTTCATTCCAAGACTCGGAATCCCTCCCAATTGCCCACGTGTTGGTTATGATCATTGTCCCGATTGAAATATCGTAGCCCATTACTTTAACGTTTTCCCGCGCCACACGAGCCAAAAACGGGATTGGAGGATGGAGGCGTAGCGTTTCTTTCACAACGGCTTTCAAATAGTGCATTTTGCTCAAGTCGTTTTCGGTTATGACGTTTTTGCCCCTCGTGATTTCTCTTACCTCGTTTTGCAAGTTCTTGAGGGCTATAGGGTGTCTTAGGAGTTCGGACATTGTCCATTCTAGAGTTGCGGATGTTGTATCGGTTCCCCCAGCAATTATATCCTGGTTTTATTGCATTAGATATATTAGTACTTAGAACAATGTTTTAAAAAACTACAATTATGTGAGTATATTAGGAGAACCTCAAAAAACACATGTTTGGGTGTAAAGAAAATGACTTTCCACAAAATATAACAATTTCAACACCATTTTCCTTAGGAATCAAATATGCTAGAAATTTTAACTTTCTTTATTTTCATTTGCATTTGCATTTTTCATTCTCCTCATTTCAAAATTCATGAACTAGACATAGCCTTGATTAATATTCTTTAAAGTATTTCAAGGTTGGGATATCAATTACTTCCATGAATCAAAAACACAAGTCTCTATGTTTATTCCTGTCTATGTGATATTACACCTGATGTATTTCATCGGGTACTGTTGAACCGTAGATCTACATAAACAAGCAAATAACTACCCATAAGTACACATATAGATGGGTGTGTGTTATTATGTGTAAATCAGAGGTTAAAGATCACCCGATGTATTTTATTTAGTGTATAGCATATGCATAACCATTTGGTCCTATATATGTGTGTGTGCGCGCGCGCGCGAGAGAGAGAGAGAGAGATCTGACCAGAATAATAGCTTTGATACCATCTCTATCAACAGAAACATCACTCTTATCATCCTTGTAAAGACTCATCAAAATATCGACAAAATTATCCCTGCTTTCATCCCGACTTATTTCCACCCCTTCATTATTCATATGTTCTTGAATCACCATCTCCAAGAAACCATCAACTTCTCTCGCAACCCTATCAACTTCCCTATCGAAACCGTTAACATAATTAATCCACGAAAGCCACGGTATAAATTCTCCGATACTCATACTCCCCATAAGCTCCAAAACCTTCCTCAAAAGCATCAGAAACCTCTTCCCACCTTCCCCTTCACTATACTTCCTCCCGAAAACCGCTCTGCAAATCACATCGTTCGTCACCGACACGAACAACTCGCTCAAATTCACAAGCTCTAAATTCTTCGACGATTCATTAATCTTTTCCATCAAAAGAGCAGTTTCTTCCTCCCTGATGAAACCGAAAGACTGAACTCTATTACCGCTTAAAAGCTGGAGAACGCAGATGCTTTTCAGTTTCCTCCAGTACTCGCCGTACGGTGCGACCGATATATCTTTGAGGTCGTAGAAAAGCCGCCTCGTCGTTCTCGTGTATGGCTTATCGGCGAAGATCAGGTCGTTTGTTTTCATGATTTCTTTCGCTGCATTAGCTGATTGGACTATAACCGCGGGCGTATTGCCAAAGTGGATAAGCATTACGGGGCCGTGTTTCGTGCCTAACGATTGGAATGATCGGTGAGCCAACGTGCTGAGTTGATGGAGGTTGCCTAGTACTGGCAGCTTTGGTGGTGATGGAGGGAGTTTTTTGTTGCTAATTAGCGACGGATTTTTGTACAGCCGTTTCGCGACGAAATAGAGTGAGAGTAAACCGAGTAGCGAAAGCAGAAAGGGGTGGAACCGAAACCCGTCGAGAATTTGTTGCTGATTGAAACTCAACATTGTTGTGATGTGTCTTGGTCTGAAAAAAGAAAAGTTGTTGATTAAAATGTTTCGAGAAAATTAAGGAGTTGATGTTTGTATAATTTTTGGTTAAGTCAACTTGGAATAAGTTGGTTCGAGGGAGATATTAAATTAATGGGTAATTAAGATTATATTACAGGGGCATTGCATTTTCTTTTATGACAGGGTGTAAACAACCAAGTACAGAGTACTAGTGCTGCTAGCAACATTATTTTAAATAAAAATTACCTCCCACGTGGTTTGATCTTCGTGCAAATGACCACCTCTTTTGTACTTTCAATATACAGCACATGACCCCCTCTATATTTTAATATAATCAATTTTACTTGGAATATCATAAGTAGGTTATGTGCTTATTAGGGGTGAGCAAGTCGGACCCATCAACCCGCTATACCCGTTAAACCCGTGAAAAACCGCCCCGTTGGGACCGGACGGATCGATCCATCCATAGGATTGGGTCCTAAAATGGTGAAGAACCGTGGGTTTGGGTCTTAGACGGGTTCAATTTTTTTAATACCCGTGAAACCCGTCCCGCCCCGCCATACAAAACGACGTCGTTTTGTTTACATTATATAGTACAATAAATTAATAATATTAATGAATAAACAAAGTATCTCTAGTGTATCAAATACATAAATCAACTAAACTATAATTGTGGAAGTAATAGTTATAAAGATTATGAAAATCTCTATGAAAATGTAGGAAAAAAAGCATATATATACAACGGTCAACACACGGCAGAAAAAAAAGGAAGAAAATGGTGTTGAATGGAGCTGAATAACGTGGGTTATGCTTGAAAAAGCTAGATTTATTTTATTTAAATTTTGTCTTTTAAGTTATGAATTAGTTATTTTTAGTTTTATATTATTTTTTATTTACTCTTGACAGTTACATTATTTATGTTTGGTTTCAATTTAAAATTTTAGGTTATTCGTTTTAGTTTCTAATTATTCTCTCGTAAAACTTATAAATTATATATAAAAAAAATAGTTTAGACGATAACGGGTTTCGGCCCGTAAAGGTTGGGTCCTACTACAAACCCGCCATAGACCCGCCTATCGTAAACCCGTTAAAAATCCACAAGTTTGGTTCTTCAAAATCAAGAACCGTTGTTTGACGGGACGAGGGCGGGTTTTGATAGAACCCGCGGGTTTATGGCCCGCGCACACCCCTAGTGCTTATATGAATATATGGAGGTTATATGTACAAAGTTCAAAATACAGGGATTCATGTGCTTATATTAAAAGTACAAGGGGGTCGTATATAGAAAGCTCAAACTGCAGGTGGTCAAGTGCTATTAACCTTTATTTAAATGAAAAAAAGGACATTGGGGAGAGGTTTTCATGTTTAAAGGGGTTAATAGTATTTTGCCCGTGAACTTTGACGCGTTTTGCACATTACTCCCGGGACTAAAAGAAAATTAGACGATGCCATCCAAACTCTATTATTTGGAGCACCACCACCGGGCTCACCACCACCACGGTTTTGTAGAACCTACACCTAGTGAAATACACTATGTAATTTTACACCATTGATCTACACACACGCATGTGTTAAGTGTATATTTTTACACTTTATCGTACCTTTTTATTTGGGCTTTTGGTGTGTTTTAATGATAATTGGTGCTTAAAAAGTTGATTTATTGTATTTTAGGTACAAATTGAAGAATTGGAAAAGTATGGGGTCAAAACTGCAATTTTGGCGAAATTATGGGTCAAAAGTGAAAATATCAAAATTCTGAAGAAACAAGGCTCGGACCCCCGTCCCAGTTTTAGTGCAAATTATGGGACCCCCGTCCCATACCCCGAAGTTGCGCAGTAAAGGGATTTTAATTGCACAAGGAAACTGCCTTCTTCCCCAAGTTCTTCACACTATATAAGACCAATCCAAGCACACAATTAGGATCTTTTTTACGCAATTTGGAGAGCAACAAAGCAATAACGAAGAATTCGAAGATTTCAAGCATAGATTTATCGTCTATGATTTATTTTATTTGCGTTTTTCCTTTAATCATGAGTAGCTAATTTTCTTATTTCTAGGATTTTATTTGGAACCCTATGTGGGATTTATGAACCCAATTCTATGATTTTATGCAAGTTTTAATTCCGGATTATTTCTTCTACTTGTTTTATTAAGTTCATAAAACTGGCCACTTTATGCGCTTTTATGTTATTGTTAATCGCATGAATCGGAAGATCGGGTTAATAATTAGAACTGTGGTAGAAGAGCCTTTGTGGTATTAACATAGGAATATAGTTAATCTCTTAGGTAGCCATTATTGAGATTTGTGCTTAATGCTGTGTTCTAGAATTAATTGCATAGGAATATAGTAATTGAATCTAGAGTATTAGAATCGTAATACACGCGGAAGCGGGTTATGATTATTTTAGCATCTCAGGTTAATAATCCGGGTTAATTGCTTGCATAATTGAAGGAATTGGTGGAATAATAATCACATAGGGGAAAGAATAAAATCCTAGGCTCGTTTACTCTGATAAATCTTCGTGTTTAATTTGCTTTCTTGCTTTGTCGTTTTAATTTGCTTTTTAATTTACTTTAGTTAATTCTCTCTAAAGTCGACTGTGTAGGGTGGGCTTGATAATAATTGGTAGAATTTAGCGTCTAGGATTAGATAATTAAATATTCCCTGTGGGTTCGATATCCGGACTTTTAGTCCACTATATTACTTGTACGATACGTGCACTTGCGTGTAGGTTTTCGACCAACAAGTTTTTGGCGCCGTTGCCGGGGAATATTTTAATTATTTATTTTATTCTAGCTCTAGATTTGAACAATTTTCACGATTCACCCATTTAATTTTTGTTTTATTTTATTTTTCTTTTTAGGTACTGTGTATGCGCAGAAGACTCGATCTTGCTAGAGAACCGTTTGATCCCGAAATCGAACGTACTTTTCGAGCGGCTAGGAGACTTCAACGCGAAAACAATATAATGGAGGACGAAGAACGCGGGGCAGCGGGTAATTTACTCAATGCCAACAGAAACCAAATCCAAGACCCACCCGCTCAACTCCCATTACAGCCAGCAGTTAGGCCACGGGCACTTCAAGACTACATAATCCCGACTCATGACGGATTCCGCCCGAGCATCCAATATCCACCCATTGAGGCGCACAATTTTGAGATCAAGCAAGGCCTCTTGACGATGCTCCAAAATAACGGGTTATTTAGTGGATTGGCAGGTGAAGATCCCCATCTTCACATTGTCAATTTTCTAGATACCTGTAACTCCCACCGTCAAAACGGCGTTTCCCAAGAGGCGCTACAATTAATTCTCTTCAAGCACTCCTTACAAGGAAGAGCTCGCCAGTGGTTGATGTCCCAAGCCCCCCACTCTATCTCGTCGTGGTCTCAACTCCTCAACCTTTTCATGAAAGTTTACAGCTCACCCGAGAAGGACGAGAGAATCCGACGAGAAATTCACAATTTTGTCCAAGAGCAAGGCGAGCAATTATACGAGGCATGGGAGAGATTTAAAACTCTTTTGCGGCAGTGTCCAACACATGGAGTCGAACAATGGCGGCAAATCCACATCTTCTACCAAGGGATTAACGAGAATGCACGAACGGTCTTAGATGCATCAACCGGGGGAAATTTTATGAGTCAATCGATACCGGATGCTTTCATCATGTTGGATCAAATTGCTCAAAATCGGTTTGCCAAGTCAAGTGAGAGGACGGTTAGTGGAGCCAAGAAAGTTCCCGGAGTGTTGGAGTTAGATGCAATTACGGCCCTTCAAGCTCAAGTGACCCAAATTGCTCAACAAAATCAACTCCTTCTACAACACATCAAAGCAAATCCACCACAACAAGTCCAAGCCGTTGAGTCTCCATGTTGCGAAATTTGCGGTGGAAATCACTACACGCTCCAATGCCAACAAGATGTGGAGTCGCTCAACTACGTCAACAATGCGCCTCGCCAATTCCAAAATCAAGGGTGGAGATCACAGGGGCAATATGGAGGAAATCAACAAGGCCAAGGATATCAAAGACCTCAAGGTCAATTCCAAAATCAAGCCCCTCCTCAACAAAGCTATCAAGGCAACAATCCACCGGCCCAAAAATCAAACACGGAGGAGATATTGGCCCAATTCATGACCGCTACCCAAGCCTCGTTGCGAAATTTGGAGAATCAACTCGCTCAATTAGCTTTGAAGCAAGAGAACCGCCCGCCGGGAGCATTGCCATCGAATACGGAAGATCCTCGAAATCAAAAGTTCGAGACGTGCCAAGCTATCGATGTCAAGAGCGAAAAAAGGGAAGAAATTCAAATCAAGCCGCAAGTCACTGTAGCCGAATGGGTCGAACCAATCCCATATCCACAAAGATTGCTAACGAAAAAGATCGAGGTCGAGACGTGCCAAGCAGTCACCTTGAAGAATGGCAAGAAATTGGAGGAAGCCCCACAAAAAGAGAAGAGAAACACGGTAATCGAGAAGCCGAAAGTGAATGAGGAAAACGAATCAACTCATGAAGATCCACCATCAACGGTGCCTTCACAAGTCCCTCCAATTCCTTATCCTCAAAAATTTGTAAAGAAGAAGCTCGATGTTGAATATCAAAGATTTTTGGACAAGTTGAAGGAAATTCGCATAAATATTCCTTTCATTGAAGCACTTCAAAAGATGCCAAAGTGGGTGAAGTTCCTCAAGGACCTCGTGAAGAAAAGTAAGAAATTGCAAGGGAACGAGATGATCCTACTCACGGAGCAAATTAGTGCAATTCTTACTCGGCCTCTTCCACAAAAACTCGGCGATCCAGGTAAGTTTACTATTCCTTGTACTATAGGAGGTAAAAATTTTAGATCGCTCATTGATTTAGGCGCTAGCATTAATCTTATGCCGTACTCTACTTTTAAAAATCTTGGGTTAGGAGAAATTGAACCGACGGCTATAACTCTTCAATTAGCCGATAGATCTTTAGTTTACCCAAAAGGTATTTTAGAGAATGTGCTAGTGAAAGTTAATAAATTTATCTTCCCTGTTGATTTCGTTATACTTGATATAGATGAGGATAGGGAGATACCTCTTATCGTAGGGAGACCGTTTTTAGCCACGTCGAAAACTCTCATTGATTGTGCTAGTGGTGATCTTACAATGAATGTGCATGATCAAACAATCAAATTCAATGTTTTTAGTGCTAATAAAAATCCATGTGATAATAATGATTGTTTTGCTATTGAGCTTATGGATTTTACAAATAATGAAAAGTTTGATGTTTCGATCTTGGACAATGGGAAAGCATCTTTGAGTGCAGGAGATGATGGCGGAAACGGGAATCGGACGGAGCAAGTTTATTTCATGGACTCACTTTTAAATCCTCCGAGAGAAAGTCATGCGAGTCGAGGTCTTAACGACGATGAGAATGCAAGGAAGATGTTGCCAACCAAAGGCTCGAGCAAGTCACGAGAGAAGGATGAGTCAAGCTATTGCGGTCTTAAGGAGAAAATCAAAAAGGAATTGCACAAAGGACAATTGGTGTTATTGTGCAAATCCCGTCTTTGGTTATTTCCAAGGAAGCGCAAATCAAAGTGGTCGCGGCCGTTTATTGTCCAAGAAATTCTTCCTCACGAGGTGGTCAAAATAAAGGAGCGCGATTCAAATCGTACGTTCAACGTGAAGCGGAGCCGGCTCAAATCGTATTGGGAAGCGAGTGAAGAATGCCAAGTGACCTCGGTCACTCTTGCTTGAAATTAAAGAAGCAACGTCCGGCTGAAGACTTTAAACTTAGCGCTTCTCGGGAGGCAACCCGAGCTTTATTGTTTTTTGTAGTTTTCTTTAATTTTTCGTTTCGTTTTTATCGTCATAGGCATGCAATCTAATTAATTTATTTGAATTTTAATTTTCAGGGTCGAAAACATGGTCAGGGGGTCGAGACGGCCGTCCGAAATTGCAAGCAAAATCCCGGACGGCCGTCTGGGAAACAGAACGATCAAATCGTCATCTCTGCCTATGGGACGGCCGTCCCCATAGGCCGTCCCAAAAATAGGTGTAAATGTGGGACGGCCGTCCCACAACCAGTAAGAGGAAAAAATGTCGGACGGCCGTCCGAAAATCAGCACAAAAACCGGGACGGCCGTCCGACTAGTTTTGGGGCGTTTTAACTTTAAAAAAATTAGATTTTCTCCCCCATTGTTTCCTAAACCCTCCTCTTTCCTTCTCTCAAACTCTCACACACAAAAGGAAGCTAGAGAATCAAACCAAATTCTCCAAAATCTACTCTTTCAAGGCACGCCCACAAGGTGTTCGATAATTTGCTCCAACCAAATTTTGAGTTCGATTGTCAACCAATTCTCAACGAATCTATTCCAACCTCTCTCCCAACTATTGTTTCCAACAAAAGAAGCCGCACGAGTGAAGCTTCATCTTCTAAAGGCAAAGGAAAAGGTAAGAAAAGTGCCACCAAAACGACGATTCCTCTTCCAAAGCCGCTCCTCAAGCCCGAGACGACCCCGAAGCCTCAAGCTCCCGTGCCGCTCGACGATTCCGAATGAAGATGGAGCGAGAGAGCTTTCCGATGAGAGAGCTAGGGAGGAGCACCCCGATCACATCGACTCCGAATAAATCAGGTGTTTTCTATCCTTAAAACTTTGTGCTAATTTCGTTGAGGGCAACGGAAATTTTAAGTTTGGGGGTGAAAAACATGTTATTTTTGTGCTTATTTTTTGTTTTAGTTTGCATGCATTAGGTTTTATTCGTTTTTATTGTTTTTCTCGTTTTTCCGGAATATAAAAAAAAAAAAAAAAAAAAAAATTTGCTTGAGTCGAATGCATCGATGATTTATGATGATGAGAGATGATCAATGTTTGATGATGAGATTGCTTGTTTTGTGTGATAAGGATTTGATGTTTGTTTAGCTTTCGATTCAACGGGACTTAGAAGCGAATTATTGCTAGGAATCACATTTTGTGCATTGCTTTGGTTGAATGTTTTGTATTTTAAATTTGGAATTAATTTGTGCTAGATCATGCTATGTTCGGTTTTAAGACTCACCGTAGGAAATTTATGATACGAAGTATTGAGTAGTGAGTGATTTGGGATATGATTTGGGCCTTCATTGAACCGTTTGAGCCTTTCAAGCCGACACTTTTTATCGAAATTATCCTTAGAACATTGTTTTGAGCCTCGGAGAAAAGTGTTCTTTCTTTTAGCCAATGTGTAAGGTAGAATAGGGGGCGATTCTTGAAAAAATTATCCCCTGGAGTTCGGTCAAAAATTTTATAAAGTCCTTCTTTTTCTTCGGAAAAAAAAAAAAAAAAAAAAAAAAAAAAAAAAAGAAAAAAAAAAAAAGAAAGAGAGAAAAAGAGAAGAAGAAGAGACTAGAAGGGAGAAATAAGGACTAGTTGTTGAATTATTTTTTAAAACTCGATCCATTGCCTCAAAAGCAAAAGTGGAGACTTTTGAACTTTTGTGAATCGAGTTTATTAAAGTCCGTAGAGGTGAATTCATTGTTTCAAACGCCTATCTTTAAAATTTTGGCGTGATCACCTAAATTCAAGAAGAATAGCCACACATACCCATATTTCCTACCTCGAACCAAAGAGCCTAACAATTGAAAGCCACAAAGCCCCAATGATCCCAATAGCTTAATGTTCGATATTAGTAGAGTAGAATAATTTGGTGAGTATTTGGAGTCAAGCATATGCATGTAAGTATAAATTCTTTCTATCTTTAATTTGCAAATATTGGATGCTTGAAGCAATTGTATGAATTGTGGTTTTTTGTAATGGTGAGTGACTAAGTGTTGTTGAATTTTGAGCTTGCGAATGCCTAAGAATTGTCATTATAATTACAAGTTCTGAAAACGTGAAGTTGATCATTGATCTATGTGATGAGATGTAATAGTTGAGTTATTTGCTTGATGACAAGCAATAGTTCAAGTTTGGGGGTGTGTTAAGTGTATATTTTTACACTTTATCGTACCTTTTTATTTGGGCTTTTGGTGTGTTTTAATGATAATTGGTGCTTAAAAAGTTGATTTATTGTATTTTAGGTACAAATTGAAGAATTGGAAAAGTATGGGGTCAAAACTGCAATTTTGGCGAAATTATGGGTCAAAAGTGAAAATATCAAAATTCTGAAGAAACAAGGCTCGGACCCCCGTCCCAGTTTTAGTGCAAATTATGGGACCCCCGTCCCATACCCCGAAGTTGCGCAGTAAAGGGATTTTAATTGCACAAGGAAACTGCCTTCTTCCTCAAGTTCTTCACACTATATAAGACCAATCCAAGCACACAATTAGGATCTTTTTTACGCAATTTGGAGAGCAACAAAGCAATAACGAAGACGAAGAATTCGAAGATTTCAAGCATAGATTTATCGTCTATGATTTATTTTATTTGCGTTTTTCCTTTAATCATGAGTAGCTAATTTTCTTATTTCTAGGATTTTATTTGGAACCCTATGTGGGATTTATGAACCCAATTCTATGATTTTATGCAAGTTTTAATTCCGGATTATTTCTTCTACTTGTTTTATTAAGTTCATAAAACTGGCCACTTTATGCGCTTTTATGTTATTGTTAATCGCATGAATCGGAAGATCGGGTTAATAATTAGAACTGTGGTAGAAGAGCCTTTGTGGTATTAACATAGGAATATAGTTAATCTCTTAGGTAGCCATTATTGAGATTTGTGCTTAATGCTGTGTTCTAGAATTAATTGCATAGGAATATAGTAATTGAATCTAGAGTATTAGAATCGTAATACACGCGGAAGCGGGTTATGATTATTTTAGCATCTCAGGTTAATAATCCGGGTTAATTGCTTGCATAATTGAAGGAATTGGTGGAATAATAATCACATAGGGGAAAGAATAAAATCCTAGGCTCGTTTACTCTGATAAATCTTCGTGTTTAATTTGCTTTCTTTCTTTGTCGTTTTAATTTGCTTTTTAATTTACTTTAGTTAATTCTCTCTAAAGTCGACTGTGTAGGGTGGGCTTGATAATAATTGGTAGAATTTAGCGTCTAGGATTAGATAATTAAATATTCCCTGTGGGTTCGATATCCGGACTTTTAGTCCACTATATTACTTGTACGATACGTGCACTTGCGTGTAGGTTTTCGACCAACAATGTGTATATGTACTTAGTTGATAGTTATTTTAGTAGGCCTACTGTATAAAATCACATGGTGTACTTGACCAGGGGTAGGATCTCATAAACCCACCACCACACCTTCTTCTGATCCGCCTCAACCCCAAACAAGACTTTTCGACAATGGACACAATACATTCTAAAGTTTATATTTTGAACACATTCAATCTACTCATTTTAGTGGCATGACGAAAAAACTGAAATTGGACCTAAAATTAGGTTATATTAACACTATTTTCTCTCGATTTGTTCCTCCTAATCTACTGGATCTTTTACGAAAACATGGACGATTGGACGATCTTCTCACAGTTGAGGTCGCCCCATGCGCGGCAGAGGTGTGCGTCGGTGCGTGGCGAGATCGAGTGTGCGGCGGTGGGTGGTGAGATCGGTGCGGCGGCAACGGTCAT
This sequence comes from Erythranthe guttata, assembly GCF_000504015.1. The sequence continues at coordinate 571,417 of NW_012194869.1, read as the reverse complement.
CCTTGGTGCTCCCACGGGTCTCGATGCCTTGACTTTTGTTATAGAGAGGAACATGGGTGATCATTAGAAAATTCTACAAAAACAAAAGAACCTAATATATTGTGTAATTATTGTGTATTTGTTTTCATCTACTACAATATATGCATAAAGAAAATGTCATCATTGTGTAGTTCTCATCTACTACAACATAAAAAATAATGCACATGTTTCGACAGGATGCGATTTGATTCGCTCAAGTATGATGATGAAATATGTCCGTGTATATAATATATATCCCTCTTTGAAATAAATTCATACTTATATTTTTTTTCACTTTCTCTCTAATTACAAAATTTTCTTTCCTCTATTTTCTTTCCACTACACCAACACCTAATCTCGTTTTTCCCTTTATTTTAAAACTAACTTTCGTTTTGTATAATTAATTTGTTATTTTTTTCGTTTTTTTAACCATTTTCTCCACTGTCAGGTATACTAATCGACTAGAGCATATTCAATTAACGAACTGACTATTAAAATTGTGGTTGAATAATGAAATTGTGACTACTAAAAGTAACAAAAGCAAGTAAGCAACCGTAACGCCGTCAATGAAACCTAACACGATTCAACAAAAGAATCCAAACGACAACCAACCGAAACATTCATGAATCTCTTCCAAATTCATGAACTCTATATTATCCAAGTAAATTTGCAAGATAAGATGTTTCCCATTTGGTATTTGATTATGTTTCCTTGTGCACAAATTAAAATGTTATTACAATCTACATCACAACTAGAAATTATAACAAGGAGTTGCAACAGCCAAAAGAGGGTTCTTCATATGAGTAGTAAAACCAGGTTGTTCTGTCATGTCCAAATTCTCACATGTCGTCCCCTTCGGCAACTCCCACTCGAACTTCTTCACAACATTCGCAAGCACAAGTTCAACCCCTACCATAGCAAACACGATACCAGGACACCCCCTTCTCCCAGCTCCGAAAGGAATCAACTCAAAATCGAGCCCCTTAAAGTCAACCGAAGAAGTCAAGAATCTCTCGGGCATAAACTTCTCCGGTTCATTCCAAGAATCGGGATCCCTCCCGATTGCCCATGTGTTAGTTAGGACCATTGTCCCGATGGAAATATCGTAGCCCATTACTTTAATGTTTTCCCGTGCCACGCGGACCAATAAGGGGACGGGAGGATGGAGGCGTAGCGTTTCTTTCACGACGGCCCTCAAATAGTGCATTTTCACCAAGTCGTTTTCGGTTATGATGTTTTTGCCCCTCGTGATTTCTCTTACTTCGTTTTGCAAGGTCTTGAGGGCTATAGGGTGTCTTAGGAGTTCGGACATTGTCCATTCTAGAGTTGCGGCTGATGTATCGGTTCCTCCGGCGATTATATCCTGCGTTTATTGCATTATATATTTTAATTACTAAAACAATGCTAAAAACTACAGTGAGAGGTTTGGTTTGGATCAAAAGTAATGCCAAGTAAAAAGATGAAATGATCCAGGTGAAACCTATGTAGCACGGAAACTTCAACCTCTTAACGTTTCCGCGTTTCGGAAACGTTTCATGTCGGAAAGTTGAAGACACCTACTGAACACCTTATCGGCCATTTTACAATTTTTTTAAAATTTAGAAACATGTTTGAATAGCAAATTTTCAAATATTTTTGTATTTTCCCTAATTATTTTCATGATTTCGTGATCAACTGCAAATTTATAGTTAATTGTAAAATTTATTTTTAATATATTTGTATGAAAATACAGAAAAATAATATATATATATATATATATAACAAAAACTTACATTTAATATAGCATATTTATAAATGTACCCTTATACTTTTAATATTTACACATTTCCCCCAAGTTCCCGTATTCCCGTTGGCAGGATTTGTCGTTTCACCGTGTTTATCCATTTCCCCGTATCACCGTTTGATTATGAGAGAGAGAGAGAGAGAGAGAGAGAGAGAGAGAGAGAGAGAGAGAGAGAGAGAGAGAGAGATCTGACCAGAATAATAGCTTTGATACCATCTCTATCAACAGAAACACCACTCTTATCATCCTTGTAAAGATTCATCAAAATGTCGACAAAGTTCTCCCTGCTTTCATCCCGACTTATTCGTACGCCTTCGTTAATCAACATGTGTTCTTGAACCACCATCTCCAAGAAACCGTCAACTTCTCTAGCAGCCTTATCAACCCTCCTATGGAATCCGGTAACATAATTAATCCACGAAAGCCACGGTACAAATTCTCCGATACTCACACTCCCCATATATTCGACAACTTTCCTCAGAAGCATCAGAAACCTCTTCCCACCTTCCCCTTCACCGTACTTCCTCCCGAAAACCGCTCTGCAAATCACATCGTTCGTCACCGACACAAACAACTCGCTCAGATTCACAAGCTCTAAATTCTTGGACAATTTATTAATCTTTTCCATCAAAAGAGAAGTTTCTTCCTCCCTGATGAAACCGAAAGACTGAACTCTCTTGCTGCTTAAAAGCTGGAGAACACAAATGCTTTTCAGTTTCCTCCAGTACTCACCGTACGGTGCGACCGATATATCTCTGAGTTCGTAGAAAAACCGCCTTGCGGTTCTCGTGTGTGGCTTATCGGCAAAGACTATGTCGTTTGTTTTCATGATTTCTTTCGCTGCGTCGGCGGATTGGACGATGATCACGGGCTTGTTGCCGAAGTGGAGAAGCATTAAAGGCCCGTGTTTTGCGCCTAACGATTGGAATGATCGGTGAGTCAACGTGCTGAGTTGATGGAGGTTGCCTAGTACTGGTAGCTTTGGCGGTGATGGAGGGAGTTTTTTGGTGCTAATTAGCGACGGGTTTATGTACAGCCGTTTTGCGACGAAACTGAGTGAGAGTAAACCGAGTAGCGAAAGCAGAAAGGGGTGGAACCGAAACCCGTCGAGAATTTGTTGCTGATTGAAACTCAACATTGTTGTGTTGTCTGTTGATCTGAAAAAGGAGTTCTTGGATCAATATTACTTTGTTTCGAGAAAATTAAGGTGTTGATGTTTGCATCCTTTTTTGGTTAAGTTAAGTCAACTGGTTCTTAATAATTGGTTCAAGGGAGTAATTATTAATTAATTAATTAGTTAATTGGGATTATGAGCATTTAATTTTATATTATATTATGCTGACAGGGTGTAGACAACTAACTAGTGTTGCTAAACAGAGTAAACTGCCAAAAAAAATAAAACACGTGCAATGTCGAAAGACCAAAAAGACCTCGGAAAAAATTAAGTGCCAAAAACCTCATGGTGTAATCAGTTCAAATAAGCACACTCGACCCTTTTTATTTTTATTTATTGACTGCTAGCGAAGAGACGAAAAAAAACCTCCAAAAAATTGAAGGACAAAATGCACTTCGCCCCCTCGAAATTTCTAGTTTTCGCACTTTGCCCCCTAAAAATTAAAAAATGAGACTTCCCCCTTCGAAATTTCGTTATAGTTGCACTTTGCCCCAAATGTGACTTTTCGGCGGATTTTTCACCGGTTTTCTCATGTCTCCGTCAATTTAATGGGCATTTTCGTCTTTTCAAGGTTTCCACCCAAATATTATTTATCGCTAAAAAAAACCCAACTCATTAGACAACGCATTACCTTATTTTAGAACCAAAAAAAAATAAGGGTATATTCTGTCAAACACAATTACGGTGATGGTCACCAAATCGTAAGAATCTTCAGTTTCTTCTTCGATTACCAGCTATTATGGTGATTCTTTCCCATAGATTTAAAAAGTATGAATTGGAAATGGAGAGAAGGAACACATAAAGAGAACAGAGGTAATGCACAAAAACATTGATTTTCCATGATTTTCCTCATCTAACAAAATGAAAGGAAGGTCGAAATTCAAACACCCATAAATCGTAGCTCCAACTAAATCGTAGCTCCAACAACTGAATTTTACACACAAAGAATGAAACGCCCAAAAGATCTTACCCTTTTTGAAAGCTTTTGCCTTTGAAGAGAAAAATGAAGCCCTAATTTTGGAGCTCAATTGTGTAATCGTGGATATAAAGAATCAGCATATTTGGGATTTGGGTGCAAAATTATGTATATACCCTGAAAGGACGAAAATACCCTTTAAATTGACGGAGACATGAGAAAACCGGTGAAAAATCCGCCGGAAAGTCACATTTAGGGCAAACTGCAACTATTACGAAATTTCGAAGGGGGGAAGTCTATTTTTTTTAATTTCTAAGGGGCAAAGTGCGAAAACTAGAAAAAACCCAATGGATCAATACCCTTTTAGTTAGAAATTCCAAAATTATAAATTCACCCCAGAATTTTTGTTTCAAAATTTTCAATTCAGTCCCTGCATTTTTAATAAAGCCCTCTCTCCCATAAACCCAAAAACACATAGTAACATTCTTCAACTAGCCACCATTTTCGTAGCCCTCCTCCATAGCCACCGCCGGAGCACGCACCATTTCATGTCTGCGTTTTGAGGTAACGAGCTCCATCACCTCTGCCCCACCTTGTTTTCCTCTTTTTCTCAATCGCATGACCCTCGTATTTTCAATATAAGCACGTGATCCTTCTATAATTTGAACTTTGTGCACATAACCCCTCGTACTTTTAATATAAGCACATAACCCCCTAGAGTATTTCACTTGGTAAATAACCATGGTCATTAGTAAAACATTTTTTTTAGATACAAGAGAGTTATGTGCTTTATTAAGATATAAGGAAGTGATGTGCACAAAGTTCAAATCATATGGGCAAAGTGATATTTACCCTTATTTAAATGAAAAAAAAAGTAGCATGCTTGATTTAAACTCACATTGGATAATGTGCACTGAAATGCTATTCATAGAACAAATTTTACCACCTTGCAGTGCGACTTTATTTCATTTGTAATTTTCAAAGAAAAAAACCGCAATTCTCTCAAACCCTTTCCCAACTATATTTCGTGCATGAACATTTCGTATTCCCTAACACGAAATGGATGAAGGCATTTCCTGTAAAGAA
>NW_012194869.1:527939-561368 GCF_000504015.1 Erythranthe guttata | reverse complement strand
CACGGTCCAAACATACAACTCCCACGAGGAGAATACTAGCTCCGTGCTACTACATTATCGTGAGACAACTTCCACGAAGACGTAACTCGATCAACTCGATTACCCCAGAGACAACTCCCACGAGGAGATTACTTGATCCGTGCTACTACATTATCGCGAGACAACTCCCACGAGGAGATAACTCGATCAACACTATTACCCCGCGACAAGATAGCTCCCACGAGGAGATAAATCGCTACTACATCGTCGCGGGACAAAACCGACGACTCGATTAATTTATATTGCGGCAACTTTGTCGCGCTATGCGCCAACGCGCATTCACACCCCTCCGACACACGCTCCAACGCGTTTTCGCATACCATTAGGCCATACGCCAATGATCGACTTCTCCAATTTTTACTCTCGACACGATTTGAGACCCATCACAACATGGCCCCCACATCGACTCGAGAGTGTGGGGCTTAATGATATGCCTAATTGGGCCAACCCAATGGGCCCACAATTTCTTTACCTACTGGGCTACGAGTCCAATATCGAAGACTAATATCACCGAGGCCCAAACACCTTCAAGTAAGGCTTGGGCCCAACAAAGCAAACCCAACCCAATAAACGACATATAAATAGAGGTTTTCCTCATTTTATTAAGGTACGTCCTATTAACTGAGCAATACTACAATACGTATTCTCTGGACCATTTCTATGATCAGCACGTCTGACTTGAGCGTCGGAGGGGTTTCCGCCGGATCAACCCCCGGCTTAGCTTATGTGTTCTATGATCGCAGGTACCTCAGGATCATCAAGTTGTCAAGCTACTGATCTGCTTTGCTCTCCCAGTTCGTTTTCTACACCACCCTAGGTGAGCTAGTAATTAGCATCATCACGGTGGTTGGGCCGCTCCTTTTTCACCTTTCCTTCCTCTTTTTCCTGTTGCAAATGATTACCGTCGGAGCTCAGACGCGTCCGCCGCCGACCGACCAGTACCCTTACGCGGCGAGGTTCAGCCCTTCCATGGCGATCATCATAGTCGTCCTGATAGCCGCCCTCTTCTTCATGGGATTCTTCTCAATCTATATCCGCCACTGCTCAGACTCCTCCGGCGCCGGGGGGAGCGTCCGCCGCGCCATCTCCATGCGTGCCCGCAGGACTGCGGCGGCGCGTGGCTTGGACCGCTCTGTCATCGTCACCTTCCCAACTTTCTCCTACTCTGAGGTGAAAGACCACAAGATCGGGAAATCCGACTCTGCCCTTTGATCAAATCAGATTGTCTTCTTCAAAAAAAATCCCCAATTCGTAACCCAGAAAATGAAATTGAAAATGGTAGCCGTTGCCTCCATAGCCAATTCGTTGAAGAATCTAAAGCTTCAAAACACAACTCCACATTTGTTCAGATTCCAGAGCATTCGAACCCTCCTTCTGCAGTCAGCAGCTTCCGAGTCTGTCAAACTGCACCAACTCACCGATTCAATTAAATTTCAAATTTGTTAAAGTTTCAAATTAACTTCAATTGAGTCCCTGGTACTTTCAATTTCACCCTCTTATGATATTTTGAGGTGAAAAGACGAAAAAACCCTTGTACTTTCGCTGTGCATCGCGCGTGCGTTGAAAAATGAGAATATTCGCCGGAATATTCCCCTTAGGTGGTTATGTGCGTCAAAAAACTGAGTTTGGGTGGGCACTTGCAACTTTTTTTAGTTAAGGTGGCAAAGTGCAAAAACGGGCAAAGTCCAGGTGGCGAAATGCTATTAACCCTTTTTTTAAAAGTGAATGTTCCCTTTTAAAATATTATTCTTGTTGCACATCGTCACGATAGCAAAATTCCGATGGATTATTCATCAGAATTGAGTATATTTTGTTGCACGTTGCCCATCTAAATGTTATTTTTATTGCATGTTGCCCCTTAAAAATACTATTTTTTTGCATGTTGCTCCTTCGAAATGTTATTTTTGTTGCACAATGCCTTTCAAAAATTGGCTTATGGGGCATAGTGCAACCAAAATAATATTTCGAAGGGGGAATATCCAATATTTTTTTTATTTTTAGGAGAGAGAGTGCGAAAATGAGAAATTTATAGGGGCGAAATGCATTTTCTCCTTATTTTTATTGGCCGAAAATCTCCTATGATTAATATCTTTTAGCATATAACCCCTAAATAGGGGTACTAATTGCTAAACAAATAATTAAGAGGGTGTTTGGCTAAGCTTATTTTAAACAGCTGATAAGCTCTAACGTCTGATAAGATATTTTAAGAGCCAATAAGCTGTTACGTCTTAATTTTAGGATTAATTTTTAGAGTGTTTGGATAATGAGTTTATTTCCTGTTTTTACTCATTATAAGATCTTAAATAAAAAGGTTGGGTAAATGTACTTATTTAAAAAGATCTTATTTGCTCTCCAACAGCTTATTTTAAAAAAAAAATTAAGATCTCTTTGTAAAATATTACCAAACACTTTGGAAGAGCTTATAAGCTCTAAACATCTTATAAGCTCATTTTAACATCTTTTAAGCTTAGCCAAACACCCTCTAAATCATTAGGGCAATTTTTGCCAATAAAATAAAATAGTGTAGTTTATACTGGGTAGATTTCAACCGTATATCTACACATAATCATACACACCAATACATATTTGTTCTTAGTGAGTTGTTAACTTGTTATTTAATTAGATCTACACTTGAGATCCAGCATTTGTAATATATATATATATATATATATATATATATATATATATATATATATATATATATATATATATATATATTATAACCACTCATGATTCATTAACACACACACCAAAAAAAAAAACATTCTTATTAGATCATGGCAATAATAATTAATTTTACATAATATAAGATTTATCATAAGGTTGAAGAATTTTAGAGCGATGGGGTGGCGACTACAAACAGCGGAAACTTCTTACGGACAGTCAATCCGGCGGCTTCAGCCACGTCCGAATCATTCTTTCTTGCCCCGCCATCGTTATCGGGCAGATCGAAGTTGAATCTGTGCACCAATTTCGCTAACGCAAGCTCATTAACAACCATTGCAAATGTAATACCCGGGCAGCCCCTCCTGCCCGCACCAAACGGGATGTACTCAAAATGCTGACCCTTGAAATCCACGTCCGTGTTCATAAATCTGTCGGGATTGAATTCCTCCGGATTTTCCCACATTGTCGGGTCTCTTGCGATGGACCACGCATTTACAAGAACGTGCGTTCCGGCAGCAACGTCGTACCCCATTACTTTCGTGTCTTTAATCGATTCTCGTGGGGCTAGTAACGGAACGGGTGTGTGTAGCCTTAGGCTCTCTTTTATTACTGCTTTGAGGTAGTGCATTTTGTCCAAGTCGTCCTCTGTTACGAACTCTTTGTTTTCTCCGACCACTTTTCTCACTTCGTTCTGCAGTTTCGACATCGTGTTTGGATATCGTAAAAGCTCGGTCATCGCCCACTCTAGCACGGTATATGTTGTGTCGGTTCCAGCAACAAATATGTCCTGTAATAACAATAAGGGCAAATTGCATGTCACCCCTTATAAATTTCTGATTTTCGCACTTTACTCCCCTCTAAATTTAAAAAAAATTAAGTGTCCCCCTTCAAAATGTTGTTCTTATTGCATATTGCCTCGATAGCAAAATTTTGATGGATTATTTACTGAAATTGAGTATTTTTGCTGAACGGTGCCCCTTTAAATATCATTTTTGTTGAAAATTGGCCCTTAAAAATATTATTTTTTTGCACATTACCCCTTTAAAATGTTATTTTTTTTGCACGATGCCCGCTAAAAATTAGTTTTAGGGGCAAAGTGCGACCAAAACAATATTTCAAAGGGCGTTATCCCTTTTTGAATTTTTCAAGACAAACACCTACTTTTTTTTTTTTTTTTTTTTTTGAGAGTGAGACAAACACCTACTTAATGCATGGAAATTTTATGTTGTTTATCCGAAATCGGAAAAAAATGTGAGGGGCTACTTATTAAATATACACAGGCAATAGAGGATAATTTTTCCTCTAACAATAAAATAGATAAGATCAAATTAGGACCACATAACTAAAGTACATTACGTGTCGTTCTTCGAGCATATAGGATATTTTCCTTAACGATAAAATAATTAAGATCAAATTAGAAAGACCACATAACTAAAGTACATCACGTGTTTCTTTTACCATATTACTTTCTCTCATCTTCAATAGTACTCCAAGAATATTATAGATTTTTTTTGCTAATATGAATAATAAGAAGAGTTTTTTCGGAATTCAATCGATATATCAAAGATGTAATAACGCGATAAACTCGTACTAGTAGACTTACAAGGATTATAGCTTTGACAGCGTCGTCGTCAATGTGGTCTTTGCCGTTTTCTCTTTGAGTTTCGAGCAATATGTCAACAAAATCCGTACTCGTATTCTCTCCTATCTTCGATCGATGCTCCTCCACTACACTCTCCAAGAATCGATCCAACCGTTTCGCCAGTTTGTCAACTTTAGCATATAATCCGCCGGTAATCAGCCAACCCAACCAATTAGGTATATTAATATAATCCGCTACACAAAAAGTTCCCAACAATATCGAACTCTCGTGCGACATCGTCTTAAACTCTCGATCATCATCTTCACCGCCACTATATTTTCTCCCCAACACAACCCTACAAAGTACGTCGTTCATTAGCAAGATGAACATATCGCTCAAGTTTATTACGACACGATTATCGTCGTCGTTATTATTATTATTATTATTACATCCCGGTAATAATAATAATTTCGCGATGTTATCGACCATGAGCGAGGTTTCTTCTTCCCTTACGCGGCGAAAAGAATGAACCCTCTTCGTGCTAAGTAGCTGGAGCACGCATATGCTCTTCATCTTCCTCCAGTACTCTCCGTACCGAGAGAACGCAACGTCTCTCGATTCGTACATTAACTTGTCGGGAATTGTTAGCTTCGGCCTGTTCGAGAAGATAAGGTCCTGGTTCTTCATTATCTCACGCGCTGCTTCGGCTGAGGTGGCAACGAGAACCGGTACGCGGCCGAAGTGGAGGAGCATGAGTGGGCCGTGTTTTTGGGAGAGGGATTGGAGTGATCTGTGGGGGAGTGGGCCTAGTTGGTGGAGGTTTCCGATCACCGGAATCTTTCTTGGTGACGGCGGTAGCCTTTTTCCGGTGTGGTTACGGCGGAGATGTTGCCATTTGTAGAGGAAGATGAGGAACGAAGCTAAGGGGAAAAACAGAATCAAGAAATGTGTAAAGGAAACCATTTTTTTTTTTTTTTTTAATTCTCTTTTTTTGATTTAAGTAGAAAGCATGAAACTAGAGCAATGGATGTGATGTATGTTTGAAAATATATAGATAGGGAGTTATTTAGAAATTGAATATAAAGGAATTTCATCCAACTACTATATTCTTTGACAGGTAGGTAAAATCAAAAAACTGATGACACGTGGAGCTATTAACCGGTCAATGCGAAGTGAGCTTGAATTGACTCAAACTCATATATCATCGGGACCCATTACTATAGGCTCAAATTTATATACTATCGGATCTCATTACTATAGGCTCAAATCTGGGTTGTTTTTTTTTTTTTTTGTTTCGAGTTTATATCGGGCTTATATCGACAATTACGTTTATACTTTACAATTTTGTAGTCGAACGTGTTTGAAAAAAATAAAAAATAAATAAAGCCCTTCACAACCGAAAAGAAAAATTTAGAATATTTATGAAGAGTAAAATAAGATAAAAACTATAGTCGCATAGTACAATGAAAACTATAGTTTGTTCCTTAAAATAAATGAAGTTTAATGTCGTAAATGTTTAATCCTTTAAGTAATTTATATGACCAAAATGCATAGATTCCAAAATGAAGAAACATAAAACAAATAGAAACAAGGTGTACTTCTAACTTTTTTCTAGATGTTGAGCCTAAAACAATAAATATATTATTTATTTAATCATTAAATTAATCGGTCGGCCTTATTCGGTTTGAGCCACAATAGGCACAAACTCGGCCTATTAATGAAACAGGTTTAATAAAATAGCAGCTCGCCTCAAATAAAATCAGACCGGGCAATCGTGTTTCGGTTAGGTTCTGCTCAATTGCCGGTCCTGATGACATGCGTGTACGATTCTAGTAAATATATATGAAATGAACTTTTTTGGCAACAATCCGAATCTAAGCAAGTCCGAGAAGAAATTCCAACCCCAATTTTGACAAGTTGGGAAGAATGAAAGCGAGTAGTGTCGATTGAGTATTAAACTACTCTTCACCCGTGCGTCGCACAAGTTGACATAATTAAATTGGAGAGACGTATAGAGATAATCTGGACCCCAAATTATTGATCATCAATTCATAAGCAATTTGATTTCATGCTATTGCTTTGGTTTCTTTTCCTTTTCTCTTTTTTTTTTCTAAGTTCTTGATTATGGGGTCAAACCAGGGGTGTAAATGAGTTGGACCAGCTCGTGACTCTGGTGAGCCAGCTCGACAAAAGCTCGAATTCGAACTCGAAAATAAATACTCGAAGAGTTTGCGCTCGAGATCAAACTCGCCAAAAGACTCAAGCTTGACTCGTTTACACCCCTAGGCTAGGAATTAAACTGATGGTCTCATATCTAATAAGGCACAAATTAGAAGGTCCAATCCCGATACTATAAGTGAACTTATTATAATTTATATCAATAATGTATAAGTGTAATTTTTTTTTTCTAGAGTGATTCCCTGCATCAGTACACATTTAACTATTTGTATTTTACATACTGGTGAGAAGAAAAAACCAAATATTAGTAATAATAAAAAGGACAAATTGCGGTCATCCCAGGTAAGATCAAATTAAGAAGAAATCATTTTGCTTAGGTAATTACAACCATTTATTAACAAAGCAGTGTCTTACTCATCCATTCTTGCGGTATCAAATTTACCTACCGATTGAAGGATTTTTTTGTCTTACCCAAATAAAATAGATTTTTGGGTAAATTACAACCACCCATGAGGTATGGTCAAATTACAAAAAAACTCTTCATGTTTGGATAATTATATCTATCCCCTCAACTATAAATCTGCTTACATCTCCACCCTTATGATGTCAAATTCAACATAATCATCTAGATTCCGTGGAATGTTCTCTAGTTTGTACTCGTTTTGTGCAAAAATACAGTTTTTGATGCACCACATCTGATATATACAAGCCAAAAAACACATCTTATGATCATCTAACTTCAAAATGTGGAGCTCGAATGCAATAAAACGGGTACAAAATTGAGAATATTTCATATAATCTAAAATATTCCACTACATTTGACACCGCAGGGGTGGACGTGTAAAAAAATTCGTAATTAATATTGGTGATTATAATTACCTAAACAAGAGGGGATTTTTCGTAATTTAACAATGCCTCAGAGGTGGTTGTAATTTACCCTAGATTTTTTTCTGGTAATTTGACCCAGATGAGGAAGATGGTCGTAATTTACCCGAAAAGCAACTTTGAACAACTCAATTTGTGTTTTATCACCACAACTAAAAGTCAAGATGGTTAAGAGTCAAACCACACCCTCAATGGCTATTGGCCACAATGGAGGGACAAAGGATGTAGTATGTTGATGACTTCATCCTAATAAATGTAAAGTTAAGGGGCAGATATATAATTTCAGTAAAATGTGGGGTAGCTGATAAAAAGTAGTAATTACATAGATTGACTGAGCAAATGCGCAGACAAAAAACAGTTGGTTTGGTGACACTGACAAACCAGTACCAATCAGCCGCTTCAGGGACCAATTATACTTTTCGGACTAAAGAATTTTGCTTGAATCTTTTAGAATATAATAAATAAAGAATTATTACCACTCATTGTTTTTCTTTCTTTTTTGATTTTTTCTTTTTGAAATTATGGTAGCTTCAGGTAAATCAAATTTTTAAAAAATTATAACCACATTCTCAACTATAATTTTTAGTATATGTGCACTCTTGTAGTGTCAAATTTAGCAGAATCTTCTAAATTATATGAAATATTCTCTAGTTTGCACCCGTTTTACCCTATTTCGAGTTCCATATTTTACAACAAGATGATCATAAGATGTATCTCTTTGCTTGTAAATATCAGATTGTGATGCATCAGAAACTGCATTTTTTAAAACGTGTACAAACTAAAGAATATTCCACTGAATTAATCTAGAAGATTTTGTTGAATTTGACGTCATAAGGGTGGACGTGTAAGAAGACTCATAGTTGAGGGACAGTTGTAATTACCCAATCATAAGGGGAGTTTTCGTAATTTAAACTTATTTCATGGTTGGTGAAATTTACCTTTTTTAATAATTTAAAAACTACTCAGTGTGGCACATAGTGATTACATCCCATTTAGTGGTGGAATAAAGTCAAATTAAATTAATGCTAATGTTTAGCTTTAAATTAAAAACTAAAATTTTAATACATGTTTGTTTTTCATTAACATCCTTGAAATATTTATTCCATATTTATTAAATATTTTAGTAAAAAGAAATTGACTAACAAAAATTAAATCTTCACAATATATTCTCATAGGTTGTTTACCCCACAAATTTGGAATTATACATTGAAATTAATAAATGGTGTTTTAAATCCATTGAATTGATTCAACTTGAGAAAATCATATTCATTAGTTGAGGTTTAATTTCATTTCCACAACTAATTATAAGGATCAACAGCTAAGATATTATATAAATGCTATATCAATTGCTTTTAATAAAAAAATCCAAATTATTAAAAACAAATCTTTGTTTTATTGTTATTATTATGCTATAGTGTTTGTTCTTCTCGTTACGAGAAAGAGCAACATCGTGTCGAATCGAAAGTATATTTGTTCGAGCTTATTTCAACATGATTTGACTTGATAAGGAATTGAGTAGAGCTGAAACGAGTAACTTAGCTTTTTTACATGTTTTATCATGTTATTTATATAAAGCTCGAGTCGAATTTCATAATTTATCAAACCAAAATATATATTCAAGTCTGGTTTAAGAGTTTATTGCAGTTAGTACCCCTATATTATATCGAATTGCTAAAAAATTATCTTGTGTTATTAATAATGCATAGTTTTTGGCACATTACTCCCTAAAAAGTGAACTTTTAGGGCGCAGTTTGCTAAAATAAGTTGGATCATAGGGGATTTTTTGCTAATAAAATAACACGATGAGGTTTTTAGCAATTAGAGAAAACATAGGGGCGTGGAATGCAATAAATAAACCCCTAGTTTAATATATTAACAAAAGTTCCCCACACCACTTAGGCTCTTTTGGCGCGTGATTAGGTGTCTCTTTTCCACCCGCATTTATCCCAAGGTCCTTATTTTCCTCCTCCATTAGATATCCATACTTCTATCGTCCACCACCTCCAAATCTCCTCCGCCGCCGCCCACCACCCCCACCTCCGGCAAACACACGCTCAAGAAAACACACTCACGCCCCACTTCTCCTTCTTCTTCTTCCTGTCTGCACCTGTTCACTCCTAATCGATCCCCGAGACGCAGGCAAAAAAAAAAAAAAAAAAGTGGTTTAGGCATATACACAAACACCTAGAGGACACAGATAATTTGTTTGGGTTTTTTCTGTTGTCGAGGTTTGAGATGGACTCGGCGGCGCTTACCATGCGAGCTGTCTCTTCGTCTTTTTTCTCGAATCCCGCAAACCCTAAGTCCAGCCATAATCGTAAACCTGCGTCGCCGTCAATTATCAGATGCGTCAATTCGCAAAACCCGCATCTCAATTATCCGTACCATCTAAAACCCATTGCCGGGACGCCACCCTTTTCTTGCTCCGCCGTCACCTCTCACCACCACCCCAATACATCCGGCAGCGACAATCTCACCGCCGCCGCCGCCACCGCCAAAGCGAAGCTGCAGCTTCTCATTCAAGAATTCCAGTCCTTAACCGATCCAGTGGAGCGCGTGAAAAGGCTTCTCCACTACGCGCAACTCCTCCCCCCTTTCGAAGATTCGTCGAAAAGTACAGACACACGCGTCCCAGGTTGCACTGCTCAGGTGTGGCTGCATGTAGAATTGGACAGTGGTAACAAAGTTCGTTTTTTGGCGGACAGCGATTCGGAGATTACGAAAGGGTTCTGCGCGTGCTTGGTTACGGTGCTCGATGGGGCGACACCCGATGAGGTTTTGGCTTTGAGAACCGATGATTTGGTAGCTTTGAATGTGGTGGGGTTGAATGAGAGAAGAGTTGGTTATTCGAGTAATAGGGCTAATACTTGGCACAATGTGCTGATGAGTATGCAGAAAAGAATCAAATCTCTCGTCGCTGAACGAGAAGGGCGCCCACGTGGCGAGATGTTCCCGTCTTTGATTGTGAGCGCCGATGGCATCGAGGCGAAAGGGAGCTACGCTGAAGCTCAGGTGGGAGTTCTAATTAATCTTGTTATGTTGTGTGGTGTGGTTCGATTATCATATTTGGTTGTCAAATTGATAAGTTCAATAAAAAAGAAAACGTTTTTTTTTTTTTAAATCTGATATGATTAATCAACGGGCATTTGTTACTGTCTTGGAGATGTGCTCGGTTGATTTTTGTCGGACTTCTGAATATAGCAATGGCTACTTTGTCGAAACGTGATCTTTGATTAGTATTGGTTGCAAACTGTTGAGGATTTATTCAAATCAGCTTAGAGTGACTGCATTTCATACTAAGAAAGATCCTCTTTTTTTATCGTATCTGTTCGTTCATTTTGTTAGGTGATAACTAGAACTTACGAGACGTGCTTTTTACTATCTTTTCCTCTGCTTCGGATGAAATTTCTTAGAAGCAAGTTGAATAAGATTTATTTACTAGATATTCGCTTTATCACCATAGGTAGAAGTTTGAACTGTTAATTTTCGCAACGAGCAATGTTTCTTGAACTAACCTAGAGTCCCTTCGCTGCATAAAACTAGATTATCTATCGTGTATGTATGTGTGTGTGTGTGTGTGTGTGTGTGTGTGTGTGTGTGTGTGTGTGTGTGTGTGTGTGTTTTGTTCCTATGTGGATATCATGACTGTGTAAAATTGAAAATCCTAAGTTCGAATATAGCGTATTGCAGGCTAGATTTCTGCTGCCGGACGAGGTAAAAATCCAAGAGCTAGTGAATTTGCTAGAGGAGAAAAAGATCGGCGTGGTCGCGCATTTTTACATGGATCCCGAAGTCCAAGGAGTTTTAACCGCTGCACGAAAGCTCTGGCCTCATATACATATATCCGATTCATTAGTCATGGCAGATTCTGCTGTCAAGATGGCTGAATCCGGATGCAAATACATCACTGTTCTCGGTGTAGATTTCATGTCCGAAAACGTTCGTGCTATCCTTGATCAAGCTGGATATCCAGAGGTACTGGATCTTGCTCAATTTTTTTTTTCTCCAAAATTAATCTATATATTTTTCTTCGTCCGCTTAATATTATTTGTTACGCAATTTTGTTTTTTTAACTGTGCATGTTTTTTCAGGTAGGTGTGTACAGGATGTCAGATGAACGCATTGGTTGCTCGTTGGCTGATGCTGCAGCTAGTCCTGCATATATGGATTATCTTGCAGCAGCTTCAGCTTCCGTTTCTTCTCCTTCTTTACATGTTGTGTACATTAATACCTCTCTCGAGACCAAAGCGTATACGCACGAAGTTGTCCCGACAATAACATGCACCTCGTCGAATGTTGTCCAAACCATTCTACAGGTTGGTTATTCTCTTCCTTACTTTATAAACATTTGACAGTTTGCATAACTTTCCTACATCCAATTTCTTTTTTTTTTTTTTATAACTATTTTTAGCTGCATCTTTTTTATAACGCAGGCGTTTTCGGAAGTTCCTAATTTGAATGTATTCTACGGTCCTGACACCTACATGGGAGCAAATATCATGGAGTTGTTCCGACAGATGATTGTGATGAGTGACGAAGAAATAGCCAATGTTCATCCAAAGCACGACAGAAACTCTATCAAATCTTTGATACCTCGTCTTCACTATTTTCAGGTAAAACTATCACTGCGTGACGGAATTATTCTTTGTGATGCACCAAACGAATAAGATTAAATAAAGTGTAAATTACAACCACCCCTGAGGTATGGTCAAATTACGAAAACCCCCCTCTTGTTTGGGTAATTACAACCACCCTCCTCAACTATAAATTGTCTTACACGTCCACCCTTGCGGTTTCAAATTTAGTGGAATCTTCTTGATTATGTGGAATATTATCACTTTTCTACCCGTTTTATCCCATTCAAGCTCCACATTTTGAAGCAATATGATCATAATATGTGTTTTTTGGCTTGTATATATTAGATTGTGGTGCACCATAAACTGAATTTTACACAAAACGAGTACAAATTAGAACACATTCCACGAAATCTAGATGTTGAATTTGACACCATAAGGGTGGAGGTGTAAGAAGATTCATAGTTGAGGGGTAGATGTTATTATCCAAACAAGAGGGGTTTTTAAATAAAACCATGTTTTCTGTTTCTGGCAAATTCCCTCCTATAATACGAGTTAAATAAAATCTGTCGGCAGGATGGAACATGCATTGTTCATCATCTCTTTGGTCACGAAGTTGTCGGTAAACTCAACGAAATGTACTGCGACGCATTTCTAACTGCCCACTTTGAAGTTCCGGGCGAAATGTTCTCCTTAGCAATGGAAGCAAAACGAAGAGGGATGGGAGTAGTGGGGTCCACGCAGAATATATTAGATTTTATCAAAGGGAGAGTAAAAGGGGCATTAGATAGAAACGTCGATGATCATCTTCAGTTTGTTTTAGGAACCGAATCGGGTATGGTGACTTCGATCGTTTCTGAAGTACGGAAGCTGTTGGGCTCTGTTGGGGCCCACGAAGGAGCTAAAGTGAGTGTGGAGATAGTCTTTCCTGTATCTTCAGAGTCGATTACTCAAACAACGAGCGAAACAGGGGATTTTTCGAAATTCTCTGTAATACCTGGAGTTGCAAGCGGAGAGGGTTGCTCTCTTCATGGTGGCTGTGCATCTTGTCCTTACATGAAGGTTAGCTCTAAATCCGATGGTTCATTTTCGTTGTCTGCATTTGTAGTGTCTGAAATTTTTTCTTGGTTAAAATCTTATCGAGTTATGAATGTTTACATGTTTGTTGTGTGTGTTAATGTAACGTCAACAAGAATGAACATTTACATTCTTGTTTGTAGTATCAGAAACATTCTTTTTTATGACGTTTTCTAGAAATACCATCGATGTCGATATGATATTTGAGTTTATTGCATCTAATACCCCTGTATTATATCGAATTGCTAATAAATACCGTGTTATAAATACTAGCAAAAAACCCCGTATGATGCATTTTGTTTAGCACACCACCCCCTGAAATTGTGATTTTTTAGGAGGGTAAGTTGCTAAAAAAAATTGCATCATAGGGGGGTTCTCGCTGGTATTTATAACACGAGTTATTTTAACAATTAGAGTAAACACAAGGGTGCTATATGCAAGAGTGAACAGCATTGGTAATTACGCAATAGCTAAGATTTTTCGTAAATGGATAAATAAATCAAAATATGCCTAGCTGCCTCTACTATTCTTCGCACAAAGTTTCAATCGAAATGAAAAACTTCAAAAATAAGTTTCTAATGTAAGTTTGATCTTTTAATTTTTTATTTAGATGAATTCTCTTGGATCGTTACTCAAAGTTTGCCGAAGTTTGCCCCACGACAAAGAAAATCTTTCGGCGTACGAAGCCGGCCGATTCAGTCTGCAAACTCCGAGCGGGAAACTAATTGCAGATGTGGGCTGTGAGCCGATTCTACACATGAGACATTTTCAGGTTTCTTTATTTAAAATTCACTTTCTATTGTTGAAAACATATTTCGGTTTATTTGTTAAATAAAAATCTCGGACATGATTGATATTGGTGCTTATGTGACAGGCTACAAAGAGATTGCCAGAGAAGCTTATCCAGCAGATCCTCCACAGTGGCAGTATCAATGGAAGATAAAGCTATGCTTAAAAATTGATCCAAGTGAAAAAACGGAGATTGATGCTTTGTTCAATTAAAGTATATTTAGCTGCTAATTATTTTTTATATTAAAACTATCGAAGGTGCCCGTATGAGAGCCGATGTGGCGAGTTTTTCGTCACAAAGTGATCCTTCCAATGATTTTTTTTTCTTTTTTTTTTTGAAAGCCCGCGATATAGACGCATAGGTTGTTAGATTTAAGGAATGAATATGTTGCTTATTTATGTCTTGTAATGGAACAGTTTTGCTATAGATTTGTTACGGATTTTTCGATATAGGGAATGTTTTTTTGATTGGGAGCTGTAAAAGAGCAGTTCCATAACTCTGCTAAATTTATCGATTTTTTTTTCTTTTTCTATGATAAATTTATTTAGTTGATAAACCTGGAAATTATTTGGTAGATGTGTTTTCATTTTGGAGCATGTTTTTATCTGTTAGCCTGAGTTTGGCAGTAATTGTCACTGTGGGGAGGCCGAGTGTAGGCAATCAACAATCAAATGCTATGAACTGTGTGTGTTGAGTGCGCTATACGGCTGGAGTTTATGTATTTCCTGACACCAATATATTTTACGACAATTGGTAGCGTTTGAGTTCCTACATTATAAAAACCTATTGTTTGTTTGGAATCATGAAATTGCTATATATTATTAACGGTAAATTACACTTACACTCTTGAAGTATGCTAAAATAACTTTAAGGTCCCTCTAGTATTGATAATTACAATCATCACTGAAATATTGTTAAGAACCCGAATAGAATAATGCATTGGATAAGTTATTTCGTTAAGGCTCTAACAGACTATTAGTTTCAAGTAGTGGTGGGGACAACATAGAGCTAGGGGGTGACATGGTTCTCCTAATATTTCTTAAATCCTTACTATTTTATACAAGACTTATAAATTTTCCTCTATAGTAGCAATGTAACGGCCCCACGGGAAAAAATATAGTGCATATCGTTCCCAAAGACATGAAATCTTAGCTACGGTAAACTGTTTCAAGGATGTGGATGTAATTACCAATACTACAAGGACCTTGAAATTATATGCTTAGATTTTGGGAAATCATGAGGAAAATTTCAATTTCCCTATTAAAAAGAAAGAAATATGAATTCTAAACGAGGATATTACAGTTTTCACCTCTCAAGTTTGCACCAATTTCACATTTGGTCCTCCATGTTCATAAAAAACACATTCGGTCCCTCATGTTTCAATATTTTAACACTTTTAGTCTTTTTCGTCAATCTACCGTTACTCTGTCAGTTAAGGCAGTGATGGGAACCCGCTTGATTCCGTTAGTTTTAACGGGAAATTGACGAAAATGACTAAAAGTGTTGAATTTTTGAAACACGAGGAGTCAAATGTGTTTTTTGTGAACATGAGGGACCAAATGTGTAATTTATGCAAATTTGAGGGACCAAAACTGTATTTTTCCCAATTATAAACATAACAAAACGTTATACACGTGGCCAACGTCGGTGGCAACAAACAACAACGTTATAATTCTCGGACAATTACCAGCCGGTCGTCTTTCTTTCTTCCTCTCCTCCGCATATTCTCGAACACAATACGCACATCAAAAAAGCTCCACAAAGGTAATCAATTTCTCCTGTGATAAATCTCGCGCATTACGATTGTAAACCCTCTTTTGCTACTTATCGATTTATCTTGCTGTGTTCGAATTCATCTGTGAATGGTAATTTTTAAATTTCTCGTTTTACATTTTGGGGGTCTTTGGGCAATTTCGAAAAAAAAAATATCTGAAGGTAAAATTCAACTGAAGAATTTTAGGTTAAGCTGTTGGGCTGTGACTGAAGATTTACATATAGATATCTGGTTTAAATTTGTTCTATGCTGCACGAATTTCGATTTCAAGAACTGATTTTTATTTTCTGTAATAACTGAAAGCAAACTATATATAGTGTGATGCTGGCAGGTATTTGTTTAAGGATTAATTCCTCTGATATGTCTTAATGATAAATGATTGAAAGCCGGTTGCGTTAATTTTACTGTCGAACGATTTCGAATTCGTTTAGCATTTTGTCGAAAATATATGTTTTAATCAGAATCAAACACCAATGTTAATATCTAAATTTTGTTTTTTCTAGGATTTAAATCTTTCTACTTCTCGATGCCTTACGGAAACGGGATTATAACCGCACAAGCGAAGCAGCCTCTCGTTTCTTTTGGTGTAATATCAGACGTCCAGTACGCCGACATTCCAGACGGGCGCTCGTTCCTCGGTACGCCTCGCTACTATCGGAACAGCCTCCTCGTACTGCAAAAAGCCGTGCAGAAATGGAACGAGAGGAAGCTGAATTTCGTAATTAATTTCGGCGACATCATCGACGGGTTCTGCCCGAAACCCCACTCCCTAAACGCGATCAAGAAAATCGTGAACGAATTCGACGCTTTCGACGGCCCCGTATACCACATGATCGGAAACCACTGTCTCTATAATCTCCCCCGCGAAAATCTACTCCCGATATTGAACATTCCTAGTCGAGATGGTAAAGCCTATTACGAATTTTCTCCAACACCCGAATTCCGATTTGTGGTTCTTGATGGGTACGACGTGAGTGCTATAGGCTGGCCCGCGAATCATCCGAACACGATAAAAGCCCTTGATTTTTTGAACGAGAAAAACCCGAATTCGGACAAGAATAGCCCGAACGGGCTAGTGGGGCCCGATAGAAGGTTTCTTATGTTCAATGGGGGAGTAGGGAAAGAGCAAATCGAGTGGTTGGATTTCGTTTTAGAGGACGCAACGAGATCGAATCAGAAAGTCGTGGTGTGCTGTCATCTGCCGTTGGATCCTTGCGCATCTTCGAATGAGGCTCTATTGTGGAATTACGACGAAGTGATGGAAGTGGTGCATAGGTACGGTTGCGTGAAGGTTTGTATCGGTGGGCACGCGCATAAAGGCGGGTACGCGGTGGATTCTTACGGTGTGCACCACCGTGTTCTTGAGGCGGCTTTGGAGTGTCCACCTGGCACTAATGCGTTTGGATGTGTCGATCTTTTTAGTGATGGTTTGTTTCTCACAGGTAAAGATAGGCTCGCGAGTCAAGAAATGGTTTTTTAGTTTCGTTGAGGTAATAAATAATTCGTCCAAAAAATAAAATTACGTAAAAAAAATTATATAGTTGCGAAAAAAAATTGGTGTTTTTATTTACGAGTACAAGTTCTTGCGTAGCTTATTTGTGTGCTTCGTAAATGATTCTTGAAATTGCTAGTTGCAGACGGCCGTAACAATAATCTGCATTGTGTACCGTTTACTTGCATTTAATTTTCTATTCATCGTTCTCTATACTTAGTGACGTTTCGGCTTTCGATCGTAGTAAATTAAATTAAATTAAATCAAAATTAAAATTAGGTGGTGAAGCTTGATTGATCCTGCATTTGTCATCGCTGCATTATTGATGAACAAATGTGTATAGTTATTTTTTATTTATTTTTATTAATAATATTTATTTATTTTCTTGGAGAGTTTACCTTCAAATTTGCCATCTTCACATAATCTCATGTTGATGTGTTTCTTTATCTACAAGTTGACTTTTTCTTTAATTATTTTTATTTATTTTTTAATATGAAAAAAGAAAAAATATCTTGTGGGGTAACTTGCATATTCTCTTGCCATTTATTAATGAAGATGTGCAGTTTAATTAAGTAAGGAGCATGATTGCATAAATTAAGGGATGTGATAAGATTATTTATTTATTTATTGTGATTTTATTTGTAGTCAATAGTTGGTAGAGAGTGCCTTCACATTATCAATATTTTCATTACCATTGACTTTAAGAAAGTGCCCTGCACCTTCTTTAACATCAGTTTAATACTAGAAATTATAGGTTATTTCGATGTTACACTCGGTAAAGATTATACTCGGTCAATTTTTACGATCGATCTACACACATCAATGTGGATGTGTGTGTGTTTGTGTGTATATGAATAGTAAAGACATATCCGGTGTATTCACATGTGTATCATGGAATAGACCGAAATTATGATAATAGTTTCCTACTATTAGGTTAGATCGATTAAATAGGATTAATTAGTAAGATTTTTGATTGACAGGATTGAACATTAGTCAAGCAAGCTATTAAAGTTGAAGCTCGCAATTAAGTGTTACTGCGTCGTGAAATTAGTAGCACACCATTCTCCCTGCGATTAATTTTGTATGGGATGACTTAAATGGATAATTACAATTTTATCCTAAAAATAATAATTTAATTGTGTTAAATACAAGATTTTATAGACATTACATATACTAACATAATCTAACAAATTTAATGGGTACGTTACGGCCACCCTTTGAGATAAGGTCAAATTACTCCTCATGTTTGGGTAATTACAACCAACCATTCAACTATGAATCTTTCTATATGTCCACTATTGCGGTGTCGAATTTAGTTGAATCTTCAAGATTATATGGAATATACATTCTCACGTTTGTACCCGTTTAATCTCACTCGAGCTCCACATTTTAAAGCAAGATGATCATGAGATGTATTTTTTGATTTGTATATATCAGATTGTGGTGCATCAGAAACTGCATTTTTGCACAAAACGAGTACAAACTAGAGAATATTCCACGAAATCTAGAAGATTCTGTTGAATTTGACACCATGTGGATGGACGTGTAAGAAGATTCATAGTGGAAATGGGGTAGTTGTAATTACCTAAACATGAGGGTTGTTTTCGTAATTTGACCATACCTCAAAAGGATTGTAGTTTACCCCAAATTTAATACAACATATAATTTAAAGAACCAAACATGTATTTAACTAATTAATTAGTTAACTAGTAGCTAGGGAATTAATCCAATCTAATGCGATATAGGTAAAGCAAATGAGGTTTAAATTTATGTGGATTCATCCGACGCTTTTTATCAGGTGTAGCATGTACTTCGATGATTTTGCATTGATGGACAGGCATGATTAATAACCTAACCCCCGGTTCATACTATGCTACACCAGATAGATATTTACCATTCACAAGCACACAAACACACACACATCCACATGGGTATGTATAGATTAACAATAAAAATCCACCTGATGTAACCTTCACCGGAAGTAGCATATAAAAAATATACGTAGTTTTGTTAAATTCCATGAAAAAATAAAGTAGAAAGTAAGAAGGGAATTAATTAGCCTATGATGAAATAAATAAACGAGAAATTTATTTAACTTTCTTGAATTAATTATTAACCCAAAAACTCTCGACCAACCTTATAATTAATTATACATCGTATATAAGGCGTTTTTTTCATATCCCTTACAAAAGCACCAAATACCAACAAATCCTTTCAGACAATTGATACAATCAAATTTCAAACACAATTATAAAACATAAAAAAAAAATGTAAAGAAAAACACGCTTTTACTTGTACACACAACAGAAACGAGATAAAAGCGTTGAAATAAAAATAAAACCACGAGATAGAAAAAACCCTCATCGATCACTTAGCTTCAGCAATCCTGGTCTTCCTCCTCTCGAGGAAGAAGAATCCGAACAGAGAAACAACCGAGAAAGCTGAGAAGCAGATCGACGCTATGTCGAGTGACACGTGTCGGCCGGTGACGGCTTCGATGTCGAAAAGGTTCGTCTTCTTGTCAACGCTCGTTGTCTGTCCGTACGCCAGTTCCACGTCAGCAGCGTCGTGTGCGTATGCCCTGACGAAGTACTTGGCGGTGGGGACGTCCCTCTGCACCGTCCAGGTGGCGGTGGCGACTGCGCCGCCGGCGATGTAGGGTTTGGCGACGATCTTATGGGAGCAGGTTTTGTCCTTTGTGAGGTCGTCCTTTGTCTTCCTCCAGCCGCGGTCAACTTGGCTCACCGGCGCGTAGCATAGCTTCACCTTTATTGTCTTGTATGAAGCGTCGGCGCCAGCTGGCGCGCTCGGGTCCAGCGCCCACGTCACCGTGATGTTGTCCAACCCAGCTTTCAGAACTGCAATTCATTCAATTAGGTTATAAGAGAGAGAGAGAGAGAGAGAGAGAGAGAGAGAGAGAGAGAGAGAGAGAGAGAGAGAGAGAGAGAGAGAGAGAGAGAGAGAGAGAGAGAGAGAGAGAGAGAGAGAGAGAGAGAGAGAGAGATCGAGAGAGAGAGAGAGAGAGAGAGAGAGAGAGAGAGAGAGAGAGAGAGAGAGAGAGAGAGAGAGAGAGAGAGAGAGAGAGAGAGAGATCGAGAGAGAGAGAGAGAGATAGAGAATCTTGAATTTGATTTTTACCTCCTTCTTTGTGTGTGGCGGTGACGGCAAGAGTTGTCTGAAGAGTTTTGAAGGAAACGCCGCCGTAGCAAGTGGCCACCAAGCAAGAAACAAACACCGAAGCCAGAAGGAAACGGTACTGAATCGCCATTTGAAGAACAGTTACGTACTCTCAGAACAATCTAGGAGAGGAAGAGTTGGAGAAGATGAGGAATATTCCTATTGTTGATTGTCTGATATTTGAAAATGAATCATTTTCGCTTGTTTATATAGAGCATTAATGAACACGAAGCACTAATTAATTAATTAGTTCATTCGGTGGACTACGGAAAAAACCCCTGAACTTATACTAAATTACCAAAATACCCCCATATATCCGTAATTACTAAAATTCTCCCAACGTTTGTTTTCGTCTTACAACGACCCCCTTACGATGCGATTTTTCAAGGAATATTTTTTATTCCAGATAATATTTCTCGAAAAATGTCAATTGCGTACCCCCCTACAGACGTGCGTGGCATTTTTTTTCAAAGCAAAAACTACCATCATGAGGCCTCTACACGGAATCTTTACTTCTTCTGAAATAACATTTTCGCAACTTTTTAGTTGAGGGTAATCTTTGTCTTTAAAATGCAGCATAAAGAAACGCCAAGTCTGTAGGGGTAGAATTGATATTTTCTAGGAAATATGAACTGGAATAAAAAAGATTCAGGTGAAAAAAATACACCGTAAGGGGGTCGATATAAGACAGAAACAAACGTTGGAGAATTTTAATAATTACGAATAGATGAGGGTGTTGTTCGTAGTTTAACGTAAGTTCAGAGGGTTTTCGTAATTTACCCTAATTAGTTTAATTCTACAACGTAAGCGAAAAAGTCAAATACACACAACTTGCAAATAAAAACAAAAATAAATAGATTACTTAATATTGTAAGAGTGGCCCAAAAGTATGTCCAGAGGAGGGGGCAATTAATATTTAAGCCATTAGTTTCGGAGTTGACTTAAATTAATAACATGATTCTTGTATAGTTGGAATTGAAGAGGAACTTTTCCAGATATATTCAAGAATCATAAATTTAGTATCTTTTATTCTAATTTCAAATTGATATTGTCTGACTTTTTTTGTGTGTTTGTGTAATAGTTGTGTGGCCGGATTCTAATTAATTATTTTACAATAGAAATTAATGTAGATAGAAGTTTTGAAAACTCATTCACTCTTGCCATTTGCCAAGGGTTGGTAATTAAATTTTGAAACTAAGATTGAGGGGTATTATCTATATAATTTTATTGGAATGGGAAAAAAAAAATACTATTGGTTGAAAATTCGGTAATATATTATGTACGTACCGAATTACCGAAATTTTAGAAACCAAAAATCGATTATAGACCGAACTCCTAATGTGATATGCAAATTAACTGACTATGAGGGTGTTTGGATAAACTTATAAGTTATTAATAAGAGTTTATAAGCTATTTCAAATTGTTTGATAATTTTTTTTAAAAAGAATTTTAAAATTTAAAAAATAAGCTATTGAAAAGCAAATAATATAATAAGTACGGCCTCTACCATACATTTTTATTTATAATCTTATAATAAGTAAAAATAGGTTATAAACTCATTATCTAAACACTTTAAAAATTAACTCTAAAAATAAGACGTGGCAACTTATCAACTGATCTTAAAACAACTTATTATACGTAAGAGTTTATCAGTTATTTAAAATAAGATTAGCCAAACAGGCCGTATGTCTTCAAAGTTAACGTTTAGAACTTGTTGTGCTTGTTCAAAAATAATAATGGAGTACGTAAAATACGTGCCAATAACTCAAATAATGAGTACGGAAATAGATATAATCTTGGTGAAAGAAACTTAAACATATAAAGAAAAATGTTTAATTCACTTTTGCACATCTGAAATATAATGTTTAATTTGGGTACTTTGCACCCGCAAAAATAATTAATAGTACCTCGAAAGATAAGAAATTATTCACATTGCATCCCAATATTGGATATTCTAGAGATTAATGAGAGTAATTTCATCTTTTAATAAAATTATTCTCGAGGTGCAAAATACCAATTGAAACTTTTTATTTTACTATACTCTTTAACCCCAATTTCAAAAATAAAAAGTTCGAAAATAATATATTCACATGTGTATATATATTATAAAAATAAAAATAAAAACTATATTTTAATTTGTTGCGCAAAAGAAAATTCTCCTAAATTATTGGTTTCGTTTGGTAGGTCTCTGATAAAAATATTTGATGGAATTTTTTTACATCGATAAATTATAATTTTTAAATAATTTAGTAATAAAAGGTTGAATGGTGGAGGAAAATAAAAGACTTACATTGAAACTTTCCTTCACCAAATTACATAAAATTATATTTTCATGCAAAAAAGAAATATAACTGCTTTTTCTTTCAATTCCAATAAAATAAATATATACATATCCAAAAAACATTTTAAAGATTCTTATGAAAATTTTCTTGTAAAATGTTTGATTAGATATTTAATTTATTTCCTTTTACACTTTGTACATAATTTAGGCTGAAAGGTTAAAAAAAAAAAGAAAAAAAAATTGATTTAAAATCTTGCACACTAAAAAGTAAAATTATTAACACAAAAATGTCTCATTAACTTTCACAAACTCAAACTATGGAGCATTATGAACGATTTATTGTTTTATAGGGTGCAAAATATGATAATTGTGTTATTTTAGGGTGCAAAGTGTAAACATGCTACATTTCTAGGGTGCAAAGTAGGATTAAGTCAAAGAAAAAGGAAATGAGTTGGCTATAATGTTAGGGCAAGAGACACATGAGAAAAAACATCTCGATTTAGAGTTGAAAAATTCCAAATTATTATAGTTTTCTTGACAAGATGTCTATTTGCGCCAATTTATTTGGGATCCGATTTTAATAATTGGTGAAGTACTAATTTAATTAATTAATTTAAGTAAATTATAATCACCCTTGAGTTATGGTTAAATTATGAAAAACCCCCTCTTTTTTGGGGTAATTACAATAACCCCTCAACTATAAAACTTCTTACACGTCCACCCTTGCGGTTTCAAATTTAGTGCAATCTTCGAGATTATATGGAATATTATCACTTTTGTACCCGTTTTATCCTATTCGAATTCCACATTTTGAAGCAAGATGATCATAATATGTGTTTTTTGGCTTGTATATATTAGATTGTGGTGCATCAGAAACTGTATTTTTACACAAAACGAGTTCAAACTAGAGCACATTCCGCGAAATCTCGATGATTATGTTGAATTTGACACCATAAGGGTGAATGTGTAAGAAAAAATCATAGTTGAGAGGGGTAGATGTAATTATCCAAACAAGAGGGGTTTTTTCATATATTAACATACCTCAGAGGGTGGTTGTAATTTACCCTATATCTCCACATTTATTTCTAGCGATGGCCGCTGACGAGGCACCATCGTCTCTAAATCAAACACCGCCTCTGATCCATCGCCGCCGATGCACCACCATCTAAACATAAAAAACCTCCACCATCGTCGGTGCACTATTATTGTCTGGAGTCTGGACATCAAATAACACTTTCACTTCAGAAATTGAAACAACCCTCCTCTCATAAATCGACAAGTATTTCCTCCTCAATGGCCCAGACCAACGGATTGCGTCGCAGAGGTTCTCCCATCCGTCCGATATATACACTCCGATTTTTCTTCATTTGATTATATTATTGTAATGTGACAATTTACATAATAGGCTATAAGTCAATTGATAAGTCAACTATATTTATTTTGTAGTGAATTTATTGTTTTGAGGTCTAATATATGCAGTAATACTTTAATCAACTGTAGTCAATTAATAATTCAACATAGTTGATTTACATCCAATATTCAATCCAGAATTTCGCGAAAAAAAACATAAAAAGACGGTTATCACTAATTATTTTCAAAAAGTAAACTATCTCAATGCAATTTCAAAACGGGGAATTTTCACTTACTATCCGAGAAACAACAAATATAATTAATTGGGACTCGTGTTACCGTGTTAGTCTAAACTCTTACACGTACGTTCACATGCGTACACAATACATTTCATCAATAAATAAAGTAAAGAACAGTTTCAACTTCCAACACAAAAGGATGAATTAATTAATTTCATACAAATCAATATCCGCAGAGCCAAAATTTTCTATATCACCATGATTTAAAAATATAAATCCTCGACAATATATATGTTCAAGATTTACCACCATGTAAAAAAAATATATATATACTTACAAAGTAAATTATAAATTACATACCAAAAAAACAAAATTCAATTGATTCTCTCGAGTTTTTATTTTGTCGGAAACTCGATCGATCGATCATCGATAAAATTGAAATTTAAACACAATTAACATCAAAATGTATAGAAAACACGCTTTTGCTTGTACACACAACATAAATAAAAATAAAACACGACATAGAAAAAACCCTCATCACTTAGCTTCTGCAATCCTGGTCTTCCTCCTCTCGAGGAAGAAGAATCCGAACAGAGAAACAACCGAGAAAGCTGAGAAGCAGATCGACGCAATGTCGAGCGACACGTGTCGTCCTGTGACGGCCTCGATGTCGAAAAGGTTCGTCTTCTTGTCGGCGCTTGTTGTCTGTCCGTACGTCAGTTCCACGTCAGCAGCGTCGTGTGCGTAGGCCCTGACGAAGTACTTGGCGGTGGGGACGTCCCTCAGCACCGTCCAGGTGGCGGTGGCGACTGCGCCGCCGGCGATGTAGGGTTTGGCGACGATCTTGTGGGAGCAGGTTTTGTCCTTTGTGAGGTCGTCCTTTGTCTTCCTCCAGCCGCGGTCAACTTGGCTCACCGGCGCGTAGCATAGCTTCACCTTTATTGTCTTGTATGAAGCGTCGCTGCCAGCTGGCGCGCTCGGGTCCAGCGCCCACGTCACCGTGACGTTGTCCAACCCAGCTTTCAGAACTGCATGCAATTTCAATTAGGTTATAAGAGAGAGAGAGAGAGAGAGAGAGAGAGAGAGAGAGAGAGAGAGAGAGAGAGAGAGAGAGAGAGAGAGAGAGAGAGAGAGAGAGAGAGAGAGAGAGAGAGAGAGAGAGAGAGAGAGAGAGAGAGAGAGAATATTTAATTAATTATTACCTCCTTCTTTATGGGTGGCGGTGACGGTGAGAGTTGGCTGAAGAGATTTGAAGGAAACGCCGCCGTAGCAAGTGGCCACCAAGCAAGAAACAAACACCGAAGCCAGAAGGAAACGGTACTGAATCGCCATTTTTTGATATGATCGGTAATTAATTAATTAGCGTTTCTGGTGGATTAATCAATAATTAATCTGCAGGGGAAAGCTAATTAAGTTGGATTACTATTAATTGATTTACCCGAGGCTGATGATGGAGATTAAGATACGGTGTCGTCCGTTTATATAGAGGATGAAAGAACAACGAGGCTTGCATTACATACGTACAGATACATACAACTTGCCAAATTAAAAAAAATAAAAAATCCCATCTGTAAATTTTTTATTTTTTTTTATTAAATGGGGGAGGTGGCTCAAAAGCATGTCCGAAGGAGGGGGCAATAAATTGTTTTAGCAATTAGTTTGGGAGTTGACTTTTTTTTTTTTTTTATAATTCAATTTTGGGGGTTGACTTTGATAATAATAATAATAATAACATTTGTTCTTGGAATAGTTGGGATTGAACAAGAACTTTTCCAGTATATTCAAGAATCACAACAATATATAGTATCTTTTATTATATATGTTCAAATTGATACTGTCTGACTTTTATTGTTTGTGTAGTAGTTGTGTGGCCAAATTATATTCTAATTATTTGATAATACAGTTAAACATTTATAAATTTATGCATAATTTTATTAATTTAACG
Organism: Erythranthe guttata; assembly: GCF_000504015.1. Next base: position 535,318 of record NW_012194869.1, on the reverse strand, counting down.
AAATATTTAATTATTAAATTATTAATTTTAGCATGATGTAACTGAGTCGGCATCTGCATAAATTATTATTTAAATAAGGTTGTTAATTTATCGAGATCCTACTGTGTATAAAAAAAAAAAAAAAAAAAAAAAAAGTGAATAGAAACAAGAAAACTCATTCACTCTTGCCAAGGATCAATGGTATTTTGAAACTAAAATTGCTGCATTAATTATCTATGTTTCATGTATTATTCTTTAAATGAAGAAGAAAAAAAAAACACTATTGGTCGAAAGTGTGTTTTTACTGCTAACATAAAATCATTTTATGGTGGAGAAAAAAATATTTTAGAATCAAAAAAATGAGTTATTGTATGTTTGTACATAGTGAATACATTTAATTTTTCTTTTTACTGTCGTAAGCGATTTATGAGATTCTACACTTGGTGAAATACACCATAGGTTCTACGAAACCAAACCATCGTGGACTATATTTGAAAACATGTAATTCGATCTCTTTTTTTTTTTGTCTTAATTTAATCTAATGAACCAAATATCATAATAATTAAATAATCTGTAGTGAACTAATGTGATCTCGTATAACCAATATAATCTAATCCGATATAGGTAGAGGCCTACGTATTCGTTGAATACGTGGTAATAATTTTATTTCAAAGAATGACTACGAAAAAATATATATATGATCTTTGTGAAAAGAAATTGAAACATATAAAAGAAAAGGACAATAATGAAAAAAGAAAATGACTTAAATTGTGTACCCTAAAATTGCAATAATGAAGAAAAAAATGTCTAGGTTAACTTTAACAAACTCAAAACGGGTTGCAATATGAATAATGTGTTGATTTTCACATGTAGAAAATGCTATTAATTTTATTCTATGATGTAAATTGCTAAAATGTTATATTGAGAATGCAAAGTAAAACTAAAGCAAAATAAAAAATTTAAATTACGGACACCTATTCGAAGTAAGACTAACTAACTTACAAATCACTATAAATGTAGATTTATATGCCTATAGAAATCAATTAACCTAAGTTGTAACTGTTAAGTTGTGGGAACAGTATTTAGTTACAACTATAATTCTTGTGTTAACACAGTTATAAGCTACTGAAAGCAGAATAAATGAACACAATAAATTAATGTGGTTCAGACACAAATGTGCCCTACATCCACGTGGACTTGCAACACGATTTCACTAGTTCAGATTTACAGTGTACATTAATAGGACTTATTAAAAATAAGGGCAAATTACGGCCACCCCCTGAGCTATGGTGAAATTACGAAAACCCCCAGCCACCCCCCTCAACTATGTATTTATCTTACGAAAAGACCCCTCAAGAGGTAAATTTAGGGATGTTAATTCGGTAAAACCGAAACAAAATTTTGGTACGCCAACATTTCATACCATTTACCGAACTAAATATACGATTTGGTTCGGTAAATAACCGAATTACATAAATTTTACGTAAAAATATTTAAAAGGAGGGGGGTGGTTGTAATTACCCAAACAAGAGGGGTTTTTTCGTAATTTGACCATACCTCAGGGGGTGGCCGTAATTTGCCCTAAAAATAATAAAGACCCCCTCTTTAATTTTTACGCCGTTCTTGTACACAACTCGAACTTCGTGTCTCTCTACAACAGCTCCACTCCGCGTGCGTTGAACCTTCTTCAAGCCTGAACTCCCTTCAGAAACGCGGATGACATCTCCTGAGATCTATACATCAACTCTGTATATGTAGCCTGAACTCCCTTCAGAAACGCGGATGACCTGTCCCGAGATCTATACATCAACTCTGTATATGTAGCCTGAACTCCCTTCAGAAACGTGGATGACCTCTCCCGAGATCTATACATCAACTCTGTATATGTTGGCACACGCAACGATGGCACACTCCTGCTCCGCAAACTGCCCTAGCACAACTTCAATACGATAAGAGGTTTTTCTCCAATAAAAGTGTTGATCTTCAATGACTTGTGAGGCTTTATATAGGCACGAATTTTGCCTCCCAAGCCCTTGCTTGATCTCCAAGAAATCGTATAACTAGGTAAGTAGAATCCTAGCCGATTTCTAACTCTATTCTAGATAAGTACAAAGAGACCTAACTAAAATAAGATACTGGAAATAAATCAAAGTCCTAATAGGAATATTACAAATATAGGACTCTAAATAATTCCCAAAATAAACATGGAAATAAATATTTGCCCATCTTTTAATTCCAAAAACTCGGCGGATTTCCTCGATTTTCAATAGTCGAAAATCTGGCGCCAACAGTAAATTGATATTACAAATAACTCCCTAGCTAGGCTATTTATTTGTCTCACAATTACACACTTACAGAATTAAGAGTTATGACTACGAGTAACCAAATCTTGAAAAGCACATAGAATATTTGTTTTGAATTTCCAAATATATCTCCATTCTTACTTCAGTCGATATCAGTAATGTTATTCACATGGTTCATTTATTTTACAAAAAGTAATTTATACAATTCATTCATAACGTTATTATTTATAAGGAGCTACTAGTTTTACGGCGTACCAAAATCCACTGAAACTTGTAAGTTATTTAATCCTATCTCAGGGTATCCGTAATTAAATAAAAAAAAAAAAAAAAAAAAGCACGTGAGAAGACACATCTCGATTGGAGTTGAAGAATTCAAAAATCAAAATTATTATAGTTTTTTATTCACTAGATATCTATTTTTGCCCTTTCATTTTGGATCGATTTTTTAATAATTATGTGTAAGTACTTATGTTTATTATTGGGTGTTAGAATCCGAGAGGATTCTATTTCGGTTTTTCAACACGTGTGCGAAAAACGTGTATAAAAACTAGGGAAGTTTCCTTAGTTCTTTAAACTCTTATTTTGTCATTAATTTATTTAATTGCCTAAGTGTTTTATTAACAAGGAATTTAATTGACTAAGACTTTCCTTGTTTTACATAACTCCTTGTTCCTTACGTGAAGAGTATTTCTAACCTAATGGGCTCTAATTTTTGTAGGGCTCTACTAATTCACCAAATGAAGTATAAGAAGGGCAGCATCAACGTTTTTATACGTTGTCCCTTTTATTTGAGAGAAAAACTTTTTCTGCTCTTACGTTGCTGCTCCTAAGTTGTGATCTTATTCGAGAAGAAAAACACAGCAAAAGATTTGCTTCTTTCACGCGAAAAGAAGATCGGTTCTTCGGGAGGAGAACTCAGAAGATCTCGGGAGGAGGTCGATCCGCCGACTGAGGGACTCAGCGTTGAAGGAATTTCAACCGTGCGGAAAGGGACGTGCTGCAAAGTGAAGATTCACAATTCAACGTAGGATACAAGAACGGCGTCGACAAAGAGGGAGTCTTTGCATTTTCGATTAAGTCCTATTACTGTATTCGTAAAACTAAAAATTAGTGAATTTCATTTGCAGGTCCCCGTGGATGTAGGGTACAATTGTATTCGAACCACTTTAAAATTTGTGTCTTTTTATTACTGTTCCATTAACTGTTGCAACTCTTCGTAAAACAGTAGAACAGTAGCTAAAACTGAATCTGGAATTTATCGGACACAAATTTATAATTAATTTGCACAAAATAATTCTAACAATTGGTATCAGAGCCTGTCACTAAATATATCTAGTGAGATTTTGGGAACTGATTACTCTTATTTTGTGCAGATATGAATACTCAACGAGAAGGATCTTCAACTACTCGTCCACCTCTTCTAATCGGCTCCAACTACTCATACTGGAAATCAAAAATGAAGATGTTTATCAAATCCCTAGATGAGAGAGCATGGCGCGCCATCATAACTGGTTGGACACCTCCCATGATCAAAGGAGAAGACAAAGAGGAAGTATTCAAACCAGAAGCAGATTGGAGTGATGGAGAAATACTACTCGCAAACTACAACTCGAGGGCCCTAAACGCAATATTTAGTGGTGTTGATGATAATCAATTTAAACTAATAGCGTCATGTGAATCTGCAAAGAGAGCTTGGGAAATTCTTCAAGTCACATACGAAGGAACGTCAACTGTAAGGACATCCAAGTTACAGATGTTGGCCACCAAATTCGAAAATTTGAAGATGGAGGAGAATGAGACGATCACTGACTTCCATGCTAAATTATGTGATATCTCCAATGAATCATACGCACTCGGTGAACCATACTCAGAAAGCAAATTAGTGAGAAAAGCGATGCGCTCATTACCTGAAAGATTCGCTTACCGAATTGCTGCCATTGAAGAAGTCAGAGACGTTGACACGCTCAAACTAGACGAACTCATGGGGAAACTTCTAGCACAAGAACTCAATCATGGTGAAAATCATCGTGAAAAGTCTAGAGAAAAGAAGATAGCCTTTCAAGCAGAAACATCATATGCAACGCCCCAAAATTCGTCAACTCAAGAAGATGAGCAAACAGTTGAAGAATCCTTGGCACTACTATCGAAAAATTTTGGGAAATTTCTCAAAAAGATCGAAAAAAGGGGAAATCTTCCAAGCACAGGGAAACCCGTGAATTTTCAAAATTCTAGGAGAAATTCAAATCAAGATAACTCAGAGGAGTCAAAACCAAGAAGAATACAATGTCGAGAATGCGAAGGCTTTGGTCACATTCAATCAGAATGCGCAAACACCCTGAAGAAAAAGAAGAAAATGTCACTTACTACTGGTTGGAGCGATGAAGAAGAATCTGATGATGACCAAGGAAACAACAATCAAGTCACTAACTTTGTAGCATTTAGCAGCAAAGTTCCTCTGGACAGCTCAGAATCAACTGTTGCTTCAACTGTTGCAACAGACTGTGAAACAGAATCCAGGTATGAAAATATGTGTTCTGATTATGACAAAAATCTAAACGAAAATTCTTCTTTTGCAGAGGATCCGAACAGCAGCAGTGATGAGGAAGAACCAACCTTGGATGAAGTAAAGGAGGTATATGAAAAAATGTACCAAAAATGGCTCGACGTCGTTAAGGTAAATAACTTCCTGGAAAAGGAGAAGTTTGTGCTTGTAGAGGAAAACAAGACACTAAAGGTAAGAATCTCTACTCTTGAGGAAAGGGTCATATCTAGTGATCAAGAGAAAAATAGTTTGCAGGCTAAACTTACTCAAACTCAAGAAGCAATTGCAAAATTGAACTTGGGTAGAGGTAATCTAGATGAAATCTTAAGCAACAACAAGCCAAACTATAATCGTCTAGGCATAGGAGGGAGTCAGCTACCCAAAGTTGATCTAAAGCGAAAGGAAGATCAAAACAGAAAAATCAACTTTGTTAAACAAGCTTCTGTCTCACAAACAGTTGCAACTGTTGAAGCAACGAAACACAATTCAAAGAAAAGGTTTATTCCCACTTGTTTTTTCTGTCAAAATCCAGGTCACATACGTCCTAGATGTTTCAAATATTTAAAACTTGTGAAAAAGCTTGTGGCTCGTTCTCTTTACTCTGCTAGGGCTGATTATTTTCCTTCACCCTCTCAAAAACCCAAAAATAAAATTGATATTTCCAATAGACCTCAGCAAAAAATTTGGGTTGAAAAGTCCACGTTTAAATGCTTATCTGCGATTACTTCTTTAAAAGCAAGTACTACTAATGATTGGTATTTTGACAGTGGGTGTTCACGACATATGACCGGTGTTAAAGAGTTTCTGAAAAACTATCAACAAATCACCGGTGGAGCTGTTACCTTTGGAAACGGAAAAAAGGGTGAAGTGCTAGGGAAAGGATCGCTAAATCATGAGAATCTGCCAAAGCTGAAGAATGTACTACATGTAGAAGGACTCACGTCAAATCTGATAAGCATCAGCCAGCTATGTGATCAAGATCTTGAAGTCAGATTCAACAAATTCGCATGTCGAGTATTAGACAAAGATGAGAATTGTGTTATTCAAGGAACTCGATCATCTGACAACTGCTATATTCTTGTCTCTGCTGGTATGAACTGTTTCAACAGTCTGTCAGACTCTACAGTGCTTTGGCACAAAAGAATATCTCATGAATTCTCCGCACCTAAAACACCTCAACAAAATGGAGTGGTTGAACGCAAAAATCGCACTCTGCAAGAGATGGCCAGGGTCATGATGAACGCAAAGGAGATCGCTCCTCGTTTTTGGGCAGAAGCAGTTAACATTGCATGTCATATCATAAATCGAGTCTATCTTCGACCAGGAGACGAAGCTGAAGTCAGGCCTCTCGAATTGGATGATCAAACTCACAAGGAACCCTCAAGAAAAGTCAAGAAGAATCATCCAGTGGATCAAGTCATTGGCCCGGTAGAAGAAGGAATTCAAACCCGAGGCTTTAGCGATGCTGATTGGGCAGGTGATGCAGACGATCGAAAAATCACAACTGGAGGATGTTTCTATCTTGGGAACAATCTCGTGTCCTTGTACAGCAAAAAACGGAATAGTATCTCGCTTTCCACTGCTGAATCGGAATATATCGCCGCTGGTAGTTGTTGTGCCCAACTCTTATGGATGAAACAAATGGTATGTGATTATGGTATTAGTCAAGATTTATTGCATATTTATTGTGACAATGTGAGTGCGATTAATATTTCCAAGAATCCAGTACAGCACTCTCGAACTAAGCATATTGAAATTCGCTACCATTTCATTAGAAATCTTGTAGAGGAAGGAACTGTCTCATTAGAGTATGTCACAACGGAGAAACAACTTGCTGACATCTTTACTAAACCCCTAGATGCACAAAGGTTTGATTCCTTGCGAAATTCGCTTGGAATTTGTATTGTCTGACCTGTGCAGTTGCATAAACTGTTGCATTAGTCTGTGTCCAGACTTGCAACTTTTAAAGTTTTATGGACACATCACGCATACTGCATTTTGTTCATCTAGGTTATGCATTAGACATATTGCATGTGATGAGACCCCTTGTGTATTGGATACTATCTGTACTTTCGAATCTTGTGAGGTAGAACTTCATCAATCCCCAAATGATAGCTACAGAGGCTTTAGCATATTTACTACCCTTCACAGTCTTGTCATGGTTGAACACACTCATAAGGAAAAGCTGCCGCTTCAAATGAGTGAAAGCTACTCTTGAATTTTCGTTAATTCTATATATAAAATGTCAATCAATTGGTCTGTGAATAGTTCGAAGCCTTTTTGAGTTGAGTCAGTAAATCACGTGGCCGAAAGCTCGCTACAAGGCTCAATTAGAAAGCCCAAGGGACTACACATTGCACGACCATTATAAATTTTATATGCGGTCAGTGAATAGTTCGAAGCCTTTTTGAGTCGAGCCGGTAAACCACATGACCGAACACTCACTACACGACTCAATTAGAAAGCCCAGGGGACTACACATTGCACGATCATAACTATCTCGCTATTTTAATTGCTCTGCTCTTCATGAAAAAGCTACCTTTGATAGTGTGTGT
>NW_012194869.1:430903-527817 GCF_000504015.1 Erythranthe guttata | reverse complement strand
TAGTCCTAATAGTATCCTAGACGCAGGCAGCTGCTGTCTTGTGGGATGCCAGTGCTTTTGACTTATTTTCGTCTTAGTTATTTGCCTCTGCATGTTAGGCATTTATTTATTTATTAAAAAAAAAAAAAAAAAAAAAAAAAAAAATCCGGGGGTGGGTCCGTAATTTTTGGCGGCAATATATTTCTTCGGAGTAACTCACTGTTCTTAGCATTTTTTTCTTCTCGAAGTTTATTTGAACTGTGTTGGGCTTCATATGCGAAAGTTGAGAGTTGTTGTATCTGAATTTGATTTCCATTAATTGAATTTATTGTGAGCATAATTATTATATTTGCAATTCTCTCACTTGACTATTCCTAATTGCTAAACAACCCCTGAGCAGACCAACAGTCATCCTTGGAGAACCCCGTATTCATTTTTTTCTCTCCAATTTTTCTTCTTCCCTACTGCTCTGTTTGCTTCTTCTTCTTCTTTTGCAGCAAAACCCCAAAAATTCAACACAGTCGAAGGGAATCAACAACATCGTCATGGGCAAAAGAAATAAAAAAAAAAAAAAAAAAAACATCGGTGGTTCATCCTCGTCGTCCAAACGACGGTCCTCACGGCCGCCTCCGTCGACAATTTTGGCAATCTGCCACTCATTTTGGTCCCTAGGTTTTCTCCACCGCTGTCGCCGCCAGTCTCACCGCCGTCACCGTTCATCTATTCTCCACCATCTCCTCTACTGCCACACTCGCCGGCTGCCCAATCGTCACCACCACCGTGTGCACCGCCATCGCAACCACCCAAACCGGCCTCACCTGCACCCCGCCACCTCGCCGCTCTCGTCGACGCGTTACTCACTCTGCCTCGCCTTCCGCTACTCGCACCACCGCAGGTCACTCTGCACCGGATCCCGTGGTGCCTATCTCTGCTGTCGATGCTTTTAATTCTCGGTTCTTTCTCCGAGCGCATCAAACCCGGTGGCGTCTGTCAAGTGGTTCATGATTTTTATGCCAACCTACCTAGTGGGGTCTCTGATTTTCGAGGTCGTTTTTACGAAGAAGAAACTCGACTATTTTACTGCCCTTGCTCAGAAAGGGGGAGATTATTCTTGAGGGGGAGTTGACAACGAAGCATCAACCCAGGAGGAACCGCATACAGGGGGAGCTGATGCAGCTGCTGGAACTACTACTGAACTGTTGTTGCTCCAACTGTTCCAACAATTGATGGTACAACAGCTGAAGTTGATACGAATGATGACGAGGAGTTGTTCGTTGATGCTGAATGTATTCTGGAGTAGTTTTTTTGTGGTTGTCGAATTGATTTTCTGAACAACGGCCTCTAATAGTCTGCTAGGCTTAACTTTTTTCTTGTTTCGTTAACTGCTTTTTCCTTTAACTGTTCTAACAGTTACTCTATTATGCAGTCTAATGTTTTGTCAGGTATTTGATCAAGGGGGAGGACTTGATTATAATAAATAGATGACAAAGGGGGAGATTGTTAGAATCCGAGAGGATTCTATTTCGGTTTTTCAACACGTGTGCGAAAAACGTGTATAAAAACTAGGGAAGTTTCCTTAGTTCTTTAAACTCTTATTTTGTCATTAATTTATTTAATTGCCTAAGTGTTTTATTAACAAGGAATTTAATTGACTAAGACTTTCCTTGTTTTACATAACTCCTTGTTCCTTACGTGAAGAGTATTTCTAACCTAATGGGCTCTAATTTTTGTAGGGCTCTACTAATTCACCAAATGAAGTATAAGAAGGGCAGCATCAACGTTTTTATACGTTGTCCCTTTTATTTGAGAGAAAAACTTTTCCTGCTCTTACGTTGCTGCTCCTAAGTTGTGATCTTATTCGAGAAGAAAAACACAGCAAAAGATTTGCTTCTTTCACGCGAAAAGAAGATCGGTTCTTCGGGAGGAGAACTCAGAAGATCTCGGGAGGAGGTCGATCCGCCGACTGAGGGACTCAGCGTTGAAGGAATTTCAACCGTGCGGAAAGGGACGTGGTGCAAAGTGAAGATTCACAATTCAGCATAGGATACAAGAACGGCGTCGACAAAGAGGGAGTCTTTGCATTTTCGATTAAGTCCTATTACTGTATTCGTAAAACTAAAAATTAGTGAATTTCATTTGCAGGTCCCCGTGGATGTAGGGTACAATTGTATTCGAACCACTTTAAAATTTGTGTCTTTTTATTACTGTTCCATTAACTGTTGCAACTCTTCGTAAAACAGTAGAACAGTAGCTAAAACTGAATCTGGAATTTATCGGACACAAATTTATAATTAATTTGCACAAAATAATTCTAACATTGGGGACTCGTGTTGGTCTAAAAAATAAAATAAATAAATAAAAAATAAACAAATTCCAACTTTCAAGAACAAAAGATGCAATTGAATAAAATTTCGTATCACAGTGAATTACAAAATATTCCGCGTAAACTAATTACAAAATAAATTACAAACAAAATTGTAATAAAATTTAAACACAATTAACAGAAAATGTAATTAAGCAAAGCAAACACAACTCTTTTTTTTTTTTTTTTTTTTTTCTTGTTCACACAACAGAAATGATAATTATTAATTAATTATAAATCCCAAAAAAATAAAACCCTCATCACTTAGCTTCAGCAATCCTGGTCTTCCTCCTCTCGAGGAAGAAGAATCCGAACAGAGAAACAACCGAGAAAGCGGAAAAGCAGATCGACGCTATGTCGAGTGACACGTGTCGTCCTGTGACAGCTTCGATGTCGAACAGGTTCGTCTTCTTTTCGGTGCTTGTTGTCTGTCCGTACGCCACTTCCATGTCAGAAGCGTTGTGTGCGTATGCCCTGACGAAGTACTTTGCGGTGGGGACGTCCCTCTGCACCGTCCAGGTGGCGGTGGCGACGGCGCCGCCGGCGATGTAGGGTTTGGCGACGATCTTGTGGGAGCAGGTTTTGTCCTTTGTGAGGTCGTCTTTTGTCTTCCTCCAGCCGCGGTCAACTTGGCTCACCGGCGCGTAGCATAGCTTCACCTTAATCGTCTTGTATGAAGCGTCGGTGCCAGCTGGCGCGCTCGGGTCCAGCGCCCACGTCACCGTGATGTTGTCCAACCCAGCTTTCAGAACTGCAATTTATTATTCAATTAGCTAGGTTAGAGAGAGAGAGAGAGAGATATCTAGAGAGAGAGAGAGAGAGAGAGAATCTTGAATTTGATTTTTACCTCCTTCTTTGTGTGTGGCGGTGACGGTGAGAGTTGGGTGAAGAGATTTGAAGGAAACGCCGCCGTAGCAAGTGGCAACCAAGCAAGAAACAAACACCGAAGCCAGAAGGAAACGCTGCAGAATCGCCATTGTTTTAATCGGTAATTAATGAGCGTTTCTGAATTAATTAATTAATCAATAATCAATTTCAAGAACAGTAGTTAATTTCCCAGCTGATTAGTACTTGTTGATTATGGGATGTTTGAAGATGAAAATAAAGGTACAATTTAGTAGGCTTTATATATATAGAGAGAGAGAGAGAGAGATTAACTATATATTAACAACGATTATTTCATTACAAATACGTACGTAAGCCTAATTAATAAAGTCAAATGCATGTATACGTACAACTTGCAGGGAGTTGGCTCAAAAGCATGTCCGAAGGAGGGGGCAATATAATTGTTTTAGCCATTAGTTTTCGAGTTGACTTTGGATAATAATATAATAATAATAATAATAATAATAATAATAATAATAATATATATATTCTAGATATATTCAGGAATCATAACAATGAATTAGTATCTATTATTATATATATGTTCAAATTGATACTGAATGACTTTTGTTGTCTGTATAGCAGTAGTTGTGTGTGGCCATGTTTTTATTTTATTTTTATTTATTTAATTTCCACAATATAGGAAAAGTAGATGGAACAAGTATTCACTTTTGCCAATGGTTGGCCACGTGGCATGCATTTTGAAACTAAAATTGCTGTATAATCTATTTTTCATGTATTAATCCTGCATTGGGAAAAAAAAAACACTATTAGTTGAGGATGTTTTTTCACTGAAGCAGTCAAGTCAAATCATGTTACTGTGTCATATTATAACATAGGATGTTGATGTTTGGTTGTATATAGTGTTTTCCATTTAAATTTATCCTCGAAACAATATAAAGTTTTTTCTTTCTTTTGGTTAAGATATTTTTAAACATGTTTTACGACTCAAGATACAAACAAACATCATCGTGTATGTCGAATACCTAATAAACTCTCCGAGTATGACATATATATATATATGTATGTAACTTGATTTACTAAATATTTTCTAATTAGCTTAACCTTTAGAACTTGTTACATTGGTTCAAGTTGGCTATGATGTTTGATCAAGAGACATATGAGAAGACACAACTCGATTTAGAGTTGAAAGTTTCCAATTTATTATTTATTTATTTCTTTATTTTGACAAGATGGCTAACTTTTTGCCTACTTCATTTGGGATCTATTTTAATAACTATGTGTATGTATTAATGTAATTATTGAGGACTCGTGTTCGTCTAAATAAATATCCTTCAAATAATAATAATAATAATAATAAATAAAATAAAATTCAAAAAAAAAAAGGACGGGTTGATCAACTTTCAACCAAAAAGGATGCATTTGTCTCTTTAGATCCAAGAAGCCAAGAAACTGATTTTCTGCATATATATACCAACCAATAGGGCGGAGCCAGAATTTTCTATCAAGTTGGATTAGAAAAAATGGTGCAAATTTAGACCGGATGGCCTGTTTAGTAGAAAAATCGGATGCCATAGGATGATTGACACGTGGATAATTTAGATAATAATATAATTAGGATTCTAATAATGGGAAAAAAAGAAAAAGAAAAAGAAAAAAAGAAAATCCATTAAGAGTTATGACTTAAGAATGCCAAATGTCAAAAAATTAGTGGAATCTGATTTATATTAAATATCGGCTGATCCGCTCAAAATTTAATCTCTGAAAAAAATATCAGAGAGAGTTCGGGGACAATGTTCCATAGATTTATCATGTAAACTACTTGCAAATTATTTAGAATTTGATCGTATAAGTTACATAAAAAAAAAATTCAATTGATCCTTTCGAGTTTTTTTACTATAAAAAATTGACATAATTGAGTAGTTACATAAACATATAACGTGTAATTTTATTTTTATTGAGAGTGACGGCAATTCCCATAGCCTAATTAGAGGGTTTGATGATAGGGCTTGAAATCAAATCAGGCTACTCGATTCGAAATCGTTCGTTAAAAGTTTGTTTGAGCTCAGTTTGTTAGCATAACAAACAAAGTTTAGCTATATGATCAAGGTTCAACGCGCGCTTAGCCTCCGAACACCATCCAACAGACCCGACGGGTCGTGGTTAGACTTGGGCTTGAGTTTCCTAGAGAACATTATTTTCTTAGTAAATATAAATAGAATTTGAGCTTTAAATATTTAATTGAATTACTATCCCCAAGCCCAATAAACAATAAATTGTTTGGCCCAAATACATAACTAATTGGCCCAAGTCCAATTATACTTTAATATCTCACACAATCGAATCCATGAATCGAACTTCAAATATAAACGATCAAACAACAATAACATCGCACGGTTTATGAAATTCTACATCCGGTAAAAATACAGCATGTAGTTTTAAACTGTAGATATGAGCAAATAACTACCCACTAAACACACATGCACATGGGTGTCTGTTATTATGTGTAGATCTATAGTGTAAAATTACATGTTGTATTTTACCAGGCATAGGTTCTACAAAACCATATTACGGTCAATATATTCTTGATACAGTTAAACCTCTATAAATTAATACAGTCGGGACTAGGGAAATTATATTAATTTAGCGAATTATTAAATTATCGAATTAAGAATTTAACAAGTTTTTACCGATTCGGAACCGAGATAAACTATTATTTATTCGAAGTTATTAATTTATCGAGTATTAATTTATCAAGGTTGTACTTTGTTAGTCGAAAACCTACACGCAAGTGCACGTATCGTACAAGTAATATAGTGGACAATTAAGTCCGGATATCGAACCCACAGGGAATATTTAATTACTTAATCCTAGACGCTAAATTCTACCAATTATTATCAAGCCCACCCTACACAGTCGAGTTTTGAGAGAATAAACTAAATTAAACTAAATTAAAAACAAGCAAAAACAAGAAAGCAATTAAAAACGAAGATTTAATCAAAGTAGACAAGCCTAGGATTTTATTCTTCCCCCTATGTGATTATTATTTCCCCAATTCCTTCAATTATACAAGCAATTAACCCGGATTATTAACCTGAGATGCTAAAATAATCATAACCCGCTTCCGCGTGTATTACAATTCTAATACTCTAGATTCAATTACTATATTCCTATGCAATTAATTCTAGAACACAGCATTAAGCACAAATCTCAATAATGGCTACCTAAGAGATTAACTATATTCCTATGTTAATACCACAAAGGCTCTTCTACCACAGTTCTAATTATTAACCCGATCTTCCGATTCATGCGATTAACAATAACATAAAAGCACATAAGTTGATCAAGTTCATGCACTTAATAAAACAAGTAGAAGAAATAATCCGGAATTAAAACTTGCATAAAATCATAGAAAAGGGTTCATAAATCCCACATAGGGTTCCAAATAAAATCCTAGAAATAAGTAGTTTAGCTACTCATAATTAAATCAAAAACGCAAATAAAATAAATCATAGACGGTAAATCTTTGCTTGGAGTCTTCGAATTCTTCGTTATTGCTTTGTTGCTCTTGAAATTGCGTAAAAAGATGGATCCCTAATTGTGTGCTTGGCTTGGTCTTATATAGGGTGGAGAACTTGGGGAAGAAGGCAGTTTCCTTGTGCAATTAAAATTCCTTCACTGCGCTATTTCGCCCATCCGGACGGCCGTGTGAGATTTATGCCTAAAATCCGCACGGCCGCGCGGTCTATTCTCCAGAATTCTGCTTTTTTCACTTTTGGCCCATATTTTCTCTAAAATTGCAGTTTTGACCCCATACTTTTCCAATTCTTCAATTTGTACCTAAAATACAATAAATCAACTTTTTAAGCACCAATTATCGTTAAAACACACCAAAAGCTCAAATAAAAAGATACGATAAAGTATAAAAATATACACTTAACATACTTAAACCGAGTGGTCATCACTAGAAAAATGTAACACAAACGTTAGAAATGAAGCCTAACATTGCCAATTTGCCCATCCTCACAAGGCCGATTACACACAAACAACAACACACAAAAAGACACTCCTTAAGGCCGGCACTTGTATATTATTCTACCCACAATATATATATTACAATATCAAACTTTCCCTTGAATTTTCAGTCCACTTTCCCCTCTCTCAAAACCAACTTTTCTTTCTTTCTATTCTATTTTTAATGTGCATGTTTCATTTGTAACGAATAACGATGCAAACGGAATATGCGGACAAAAGATTCGCCCGACACACGTCGAACGAGATTCGGGCCGGGCCGTCCGTCACACTGCAGAGGAAGCTGGTAGAATCGAAGCTCGCTAGCCCGAAATTAGACCATAGTAAACAAACCCCGGACATCACGGATTTCATGAACGACTTGTTCTTCGGAACAATCAATGGTGGTGATCATCCGAAGAGAGCTTACAATCTCAACGGTGGTGATTGTACTAGAGGGCGGGCCTCACAAGATCAAGATAATGATGATTTCGACTCGAGCACTAGGAGCGTCAGCAGCAGACAGACTCAGGAGTGGCTCGAGGAGGCTAAGCGGATGGTGGCTTCCTCTCCTAACTCAAGGGGGGCCGATTCCCCCACTAGGTTCGTTGGCTCGCCAAGATTTGCTACGTCGCAGGCGAGGTTTTCGGCTTCGTCTATTGATAGAAGAGACCCTTTGTCTAGATCTGCAAGAAGGTACAATCATTCGTCATAACTAGCTAGGGGTGTAAATTGAGAATAAAATTTCCGAATTCTGCCGATTTTGGTCCGAATATGTAATATTTTTCATTCTGAATTCCAAAAGTTCCGATTTCCAATTTTTTTTTTTTGGTTAAACGGAATTGGAGTACATATTATATTTCGATTTTCGATCCGATTTTTATCACCCAAAAATTTCGCTTACAATATCAATATTGTTATATATAAAATGACTAATAAAAATGGAATTTTCGAGTTCCGCCGATTTTCGAAAGACAATATTTTTCATTCTGAATTCTGATTTCTCCTATTTTTCGTAACAAACATCAATTTCTTACAAGATTGTCTATTTAAATAAGGGTTAAATACAGTTTGCACCCCTAAAGTATACCCTCTGTAACACTTACCCCCTTAAAGTATCATTTCTAACACTTACCCCCCTCAAGCACAATTTAATTTGTATTTTAATCTTTAATACCTTAAAAAAATATTTTATTGAAAGGAATAACTAAAAGAATAATTAAATTATACAACTAAAAATATTTGTTCAAAAATACAGTATTTAAAAATTTAAAAATATTATTTTGCGTTGGATACTTATTCAATAAATAACATCTAATTGTTGTTGGACCAACTAAATCAAAAATACTCTATCGATTAATTTGAAGAAATCAATACATAAATAATATAAATCTTAAATATTTATATTTATTTTAGTTCATTAATTTTTTTAAATATATTTTCATTCATTATTACCCAATATATATTACTTTTCAATAATTAATTTTAGTTATTTTTCAATTTTCTATGAACCGTTAATTATTAGATTGTTATGTTTATTATTTTTTAAATTTTAAAATACAAAATAATTGATGTTGAGGGGGGTAAGTGTTACAAATGATACTTTAAGGGGGTAAGTGTTACATGAGATATACTTCAGGGGTGCAAAGTGTATTTAGCCCTTTAAATAATGTAACAGAAACAGGGCATTGGAAGGTTTTAGTAGTGAAATCCTTTCTAAAACAGCAACCCATACCCGGAAAAGATCCGAAACCAATTTGGACCCTCCACCACAACAAAATGGATCCCCTACATCAGATGCACAAAATTGGGTTTCCTCTGACCCCACACCACCGAGCCCCACAAGCAATCCGGGGGGCCCACCTCTCCCTCCCCGCCAATCAACGCACCGCAGAACCCGGTTCCAAGCACCCGCGCCCCAGACGATCCCAGCTCTTCCCGCCAATATTTCCCTTTCAAAAAGGACTTTCAAATCAACTCCAATCACCTCAAACTCGCCTTCTCGAATCCCCGAGGCTCAGCTTCTCTCCCCGCCGAAGCATCTCGTCGAGTCCGCCCACCGGAGGTCGGTGTCGTCGAGCACGTGCTCCGTGCCGGATCCCGCCGGAATATTCCTGTCGCCGCTGCGGAACTTGGTGGAGTCGGCCCACCGGAGATCCGTATCCTCCTCCACGTGCCGAACCGATCGTAACTTCCGGAAGGATAATAGTAGCGACGACGGTGGCGGGAAATTGAACGGTCGGGATTTGATCAACGGATTCTTGAAGCAGCAGAGAGTCAAAATTGAGAAGCTTTTGAGCGGCGAAATCAATGGCAGGGCCAAGATTGTTCTCTCTGGACCCTCCAACAGTTAGTTTTTATTTCATCTTTTTTTTTCCGTCAAGAAATGTATAGAAAACTATAGAATATAATCGCAGTCTTGTCGTCTGTCGTTGTTGGCAGTCTTGTCATCTGCTGTTGTTGGCGGTCTGAGAAATGCTGACGTCATTTTTGGGGTGATTTGTAGGTACGAGTTCAATGGTGGCGGCCACGTGTTACGCGTGGCTATCGGAGAACAAAATGAGAGCGAATAAAAGTGGGAATGATTTCGAATTTGTTGTGCCTGTGATGAACATAAGGAGAGGGCAAATGTGGAAGCACAGTCAAGCCGCTTGGCTTTTCGATCACGTCGGCCTTGATGCTACTTCGTTGCTCTTTGCCAATGAGGTATGTATGGTTTAAATTACGGCCACTCATGAGGTAAGGTTAAATTACGAAAAAGACCCTCATATTTGGGTAATTACAACCAATACCTTCAACTATGAATCTTCTTACACGTCCATCCTTGCGGTTTCAGATTTAGTTGAATCTTCTGATTATATGGTACATTCTCAAGTTTGTACCCGTTTTCTCCCATTCGAGCTCCACATTTTGAAGCATGATGATCATAAGATTGTTTTTTGGCTTGTACATATCAGATTCTGGTGCATCAGAAACTGCATTTTTGCACAAAACGAGTACAAACTAGAGAACATTCCACGGAATCTGGAAGATTCTGTTGAATTTGACACCATAAGGGTAGACGTGTAAGAAGATTCATAGTTGAGGGGACTAGTTGTAATTATCCAAATATGAGGGGTTTTTTTAGTAATTTGATCTTATCTCAGGGGTTGTTATATAGGTTTTTTGTGTCTCGGATTTATATTGATGGAGTTCATTCTTGAATTCGGGTTTTGCAAAGCCTTCTGTCTCGTTGAATTCTGTGAAACTCGAATTTATTTATTTTTATTTTTGGGAGAATCGGAGCTGATTCTGCTGTATTATGTTGAGTCAGGTTGATTTGGAGACACTAATGATGTCTATGCAATTAAGCATGCTTGTAGTTGGGGAGGATATCCTTAAAACGAATGGCGAGGTCGGTTATTAATTCTGTAATGGCACGCATAATTCGAAGGACTATCGTTTTATTTTATTTTTTTCGATATTTTTGGTCTAGGTTGGATCATCGTGTACTGTTCTTACCGATCATTATTGCGAGGATGCATACGACCTACTTCAGACACCGATCTTGAAGCAACTTCTGGTAATAAAATTACTTTAAATTTCGCCACGTTTCGCCTTCCGCTCGAAGCATTTCTTGAAAAAAAAAATACACTTACATAGTTAAGATAACATTTTCTTGTTTTTTTTTCGCCGCAAGGGACTTATCGAAATTTTAATTATCAGCTAGCAGGTATACTATTGGACACGAAAAACCTAAGTACTTCCCCGAAGCTGTCTATGGCTAGAGATGCAGAGGCAGTTCAGCTTCTCTCCGTTTCCTCTGCTCCCAACTATAGGAATACTCTATACGATCAGTGTACGTTTTTTTTCGACTTCTCGTCGTTATATTTATTTATACATTAAAAAAGATTCAAGAAACTACTATATATAAGTTGATAAAAATCCAATCTTTATTCGGGCTTTTTTTTTTGTTTTATTTATTTATTTATTTATTTTGTTTTTTTGCAGTGGTGCAAGATCAAAGAGATAACGACTTCTTTGAAGCTCTATGCCGTACGTACGGGAAACCTCCTAGCGAACGTAAGCTAAATATCTTAAAAATTACAAGATAATGTGTTATGTTTTGCGTTGGAACGAATATATATTCTTGAAAATATGTGTAACATTTTTCACTTATTTCACATATCCGTTACTTATTGTTGTTTTTCCGATTAATGCAGTTAAGTGGGACGGTAGAATTTCTGAGATGAAGATTCCTTCCGATAAATTTATTACACAAAATGAATCAAATGATGCAAGAACAAAGAAGGTTTCACCTATTTCAGGTACCGTCTGAAACTACGATTCAAATACGAATTAGTTTCGTTAATGATCTAAAAGACCAAAATTTTTGTAATGTACTTTCCCCCCTAGTTGCTTGATTTATTTAATATATTAAATAAAATCATTTGCGCAGGTAAACCTAGACCGTCTCCGATTCCGACTCCGGTAAAACCAACCGCAAAACCGAACGAAGATCCCTCTCGTGGAAAAAATCGAAACTTTTTCGCCAAGTTGTTTGGATTTGGTTCAAAATAGTCCATACTTTTTTGGAGTCTTCTCTATGTTTTTTTCTTTTTTTTAATAATTTAAATTATTATTTTTGTAGCAAACAATAATTTGAGAAATGAGTTGTCTGCATGTAATGTTATTACAGCTGTGGCTGCATCTTCAGACAATTTCATGTGTCTACCACATAATGCAGACACACTTTTGGATTTCCTTATCTTGTCTATTTCTTCTTGTACTAGTTTGTTTTGTTTAATTAAATTGAGCTCCCTAACTTCTTGCCAAATTCACTTAAACTCTAAAGTTCCATTTTTTTTCCAAATATGATTTGTTTGGTAATTTTACGAACCGTAATATTTCCTTCCACGTCGATTATATGCGAATATTTTTATGTATTTTTTCAAAGGGGGGATCGATTAGAACTCCCTAAAAATTATTTTGTATTAGCTAATAGTCTGTTGGCATATTTTGAAATTGCTTAAAGTCACTCGAACAGCGTAGTTGGACAACTTAGATTGAAATAAACGGCTTTGACTGTTAATAGACAACTTAGTTAGATAGCCTACGCTGAAAATAGACACAAACTGAAAATGAAAAGCTTAGTAGAAGCATATAGACTGAAAATAGACGTCTTAAACAGAAAAAGAAGATTGAGATCGATGAAAATAACTTTTTTCAGTGACTTGTTTGGCGAATATAGGCGGTCGACATCAGGGACTAGTAAACGCCGTTTTTTTCGTGGATGGGATATTATGGATGGCGGAGGTGGACGAGGATAACGTATTTTCAATCTATCTTCAGTATAGAGTATAAACTATCTAATTAAGTTGTCCGATAGACTTTTAACAAAATGAAAATATATACTCTCTTGATATAAAAGAAAATTAGACTCGAAGTGTATTTACCAAATTACCCTTTTCTTATTTGTTTATGCCACTTAATCATAATGTACATATAATATAACAACAACAACAAAATAGCTCATTGTTTTCTTTCCAATTACCACAATATATATATAGAACTTGTGAAGCTTCTCAATATTTGCAAATTGAGAAATAAAAAAAATTAAAAATTAAAAATATCACATATAGTTATCTAGAACATCTTTTTGCCAACAAAAAAAAAAAATTTAAAATTTAATAAACATGGAGATGCCTTTGGTTGGGTATGTATTATGTTATCCAATCTGTCTTCTTCAATCATTCCACTAATTAATTGCCACCTGTAAATAAATATAAAACTCCCAAACTCTCAAAGTGGGCCCCACCGTATAATATGATTTTCTTCATTTTTCCTTTTTCTTTTTTTTTTTTAATCTTAAATCAATTATTCCACTCTCCAAGCATAGAGGAAGAGACAAAAATCAGGACCTTCCGCCGAGCCGCCGGAGCTCCCCGGCGGCGGAGACGGCGGCGATGACGTGGACAACGCCGGCAGCAAAGTAGGCTTGAATATGAACAAAGCGTGCCGCAAACCAGGGCTGAAGAGCCAATCGTGCACATCCCAATAAACATCGATTCTCGCTTTGTTCAGATGAATCGATTCGTTGCCTCTGAACTTCCATTGGAGGTGTTTCACGTGAACCGCTAAATGCCCGTCGATCCGGATCTCCATTTCCGGTTCGACCGGCGAGTTCGGACCGGTGCTCTTGTTCTTGCACTCGATCGAGATTTCGTGGAAGCTGCCTTTGTCGTGGAATTTGACCCTGGTGATGAATTTCTTTTTGCCGAAGATGTGTTCTCGTCGCGAGATTAGAGTCGGGTCGACGAGTGCGGGCCGGCAGCCCGTTTTTCTGTAGGCCTCTTTTTTGAGGTTTCCGAGGAGGACGACTTCGCCGCCGCAGACGACGGCGACGTAGTAGTCGGAGGTGGGTTCGGTTTCGCCGTTGAATCTGGCGATTTTGAGGTCCCAGAAGACGTCGACAGGTTTGTCGCCGTCGATTAGGAATCGCTTGGAGCCTTGCTTCTTCCAGAAGTACCACGGCTTGAGCTCGACTTTGCAGGCGGAGGAGGTGTGGTGGTGGTGGTCGCCGTCGACGGAGACGGAGAGGCCGTGAAGGAGGAGGTTCTTGCACCACGTGACGGTGATGAAACGGCGGCGGTCGGCGATTGTTGTCCGGTACACGGACATGAACACGTTCTGCCCGGATCTTGTGATGGATGCTGGATCGTCGGTCGCGGCGGCGGCGGCCGCCGCCGCCTTCTCGCCGGAGGAGAAACATGCTGGAATTGCTATGTGTTCTTGCATCATTTAATTATCAAGAAATTTAAAAAAAAAAAAAACAAATGATGGGATTAATAATATGAGATTTTGATGGATGTGATGAGTGTGGATTGAATGAATACATAAGAATTTATAGAGAGAGAGAGAGAGAGAGAGAGAGAGAGAGAGATTTAGTTATTAAATGTATTTCTCAGAGAGATAGATGCTGCCAGAAGTTTTCTTGGCAGCACTAATGAAACACAGAAAATTAAAAATTAAAATAATATAACTTCCAAACTGGCAAGATAAAATGAGAGTCAGTGAAGAATCAAGATTCAATCAATCTTTTGTTATGTATTTATATATATTTATTTTATATATATATATATATATATATATATATATATATATATATATATATATATATATATATATATATATATATATAGATGTATTCAATAATGTGATGCCTGGTTACCTGGCTTTATATATATATTATATATATAAATATAATGTTTTTTCATGTTTTCAATGTATTTATTTAAAATAGTCTGAACAACTTTATTGAATGCTACAAAGGTTGGCTTGATTCTTGAAATAGTATATAGTATGCATGTGCATGGTTAAAAAAGATGTGAACTTGTGGGCTTTAATTTGATTTTTTACAAAGCACTCATTTTTATTGACCCCTGGAAAGCATGCATTTCAGTACATGAAATTAGGGTAAATTATGGTCGGCCCTGAGATAAGGATAAATAACAAAAAAGTCCTCTAAGTTTGGGTAATTACAACAACTCCGCAATTATGAATCTTATTACACGTACTCTTATGATATCAAATTCAACATAATCTTCTAGATTTCGTAGTTCTCTAGTTTGTACCCGTTTATGCAAAAATGCAGTTTCTGATGCACCACCATTTGATATTTACAAGTCAAGAGATACATCTTATTATCATCTTGTTTCGAAAAGTGGAGCTCAAATTGGGTAAAACGGATACAAATTGGAGAATATCCCATGTAATCTAGAAGATTCCTGTTGGGTGCTAAATACCTAACACGCAAGTGCACGTATCGCAAACAAGTAGTAAAAGTGGACTCGTGAGAGTCGGATGTCGATCCCACAGGGAATACTCAAATTACCTAATCCTAAGTACCAAATTCTAACAACTATGATTTTTATCCAGCCTACGCAAGGTTGTCAAATTTAATCAACTAAATATATTAAACTAATTAGGAAAGCAAATAAACAAGAGATAATATCAATATAAAAACGGATCTAGGATTTTGTCTTCCCCCTATGCAAGAATTGCTCACCCAAAACCCCTCAATTATGAAATATATGATTCATGATTATTAACCCGAGACACTAATTTACTCATAACCCGCTGTCGCGTGTATTATGAGTCTATTATTCATAAACGGTTCACTATATGTCTATGCAAACAAATTATGAATAAAGCATTAACTAACAAGTCTCGTAAATGGCTACCTAAGGTGATATCTGTATGTCTACGACACCACATGCAATTGACACACTCATCCGGTGAAAACTACTCGAAGGTTCCTATACTTACCGTCTAATTATCAAAATAGCTCTGTCGAGTCAATCCCAATAATCACAGATAAAGCACATAAATTGATCAAGTTCATGCACTAACAATCATAACAAGTATAAGAAATAATCATAAAATCATAATTGCATAATCTCAAGAAAACGGGTTCACCATCCCCACATAGGGTTCCAACAAAATCCTAGATTAAAAACTTAGCTACTCGTAATTCTTATGATAAGCAAAATAGAATAAATAAAATAAATAAGAAAAACTATGCTTGAGTCTTCGTTGATCTTCATTCTTCGTGTTTTGTGGTGTAAAATTCCGTGCTTATGGTGTAAAATTTCGTGCTTATGGTGTAAAATTTCGTGCTTATGGTGTAGAGACATGTTGCTTTTATAGGCTTTTCTTGATAAGGAAGTAGTAGAAACCTAATAGGAATCAATTTCCGCCACTTTCCCCCATCAGGACTTGTTCTTCGATTTTCGCCATGTTGGAGTCCGAATTTTGGAATATTTTGTAAATAATAATTGTAGCCCTTGAAATTAGCTTTCCAATACCGCCAAAATCACCTAATTCGGAGTTCGTATGAGAGAGATATGCTCGAAATCGTGGACACTGTCAAAGCTGTGGCGAGATTCCTTCTTCCAATTTGATTTGTTTCCTTATTTGCAACTTTTTCCTTTCTTTTTGATCTTTTTTCCTTCATTGACACCTAATTCTCGTTTTTCACCTATAAAACACAAAATCAATCAATTAAAGCACAAATATAATTAAATCTAAACAAAAGATCCACGTAAAGTAAACGTATTGAGTGTAAAATCTACACTCAACACACCCCCAAACTTGAACTTTTGCTTGTCCTCAAGCAATCTCTAATCGTAAGCAAATAACTCAACTACCGCATCTTATCACATAGATTAATGACCAACCTCATGTTTTCAGAACTTGTAATTATAATGAAAATTCATAGGCATTCGCAAGCTCAAAATTCAAAAGCACTTAGTCACTTACCATAGCAAAAAACCACAAATCATGCAATTGCTTCAAGCATCCAATATATGTAAATTAAAGATAGAAAAAAGTTATGCTTACATGTATATGTTTGACTCCAAATACTCACCAAAATATTCTACTCTACTAATATCGAACATTAAGCTATTGGGATCATTGGGGCTTTTTGGTTTTCAATTGTTAGGCTTTTTGGTTCGAGGTAGGAAATATGGGTATATGTGGCTATTCTTCTTGAATTGAGGTGATTACGCCAAAATTTGAAATATAAGCGTTTGAAACAATGAAGTCACCTCTAAAGACTTTAATAAACTCGATTCTTAAGAGTTCAAAAGTCTCCACTTTTGCTCTTAAGACAATGGATCGAGCTTTCAAAACAATTCAACAACTAGTCCTTACGTCTCCCATCTAGTCTCTTCTTCTTCTTTTTTTTTTTTTTTTTTTTTTTTTTATATATATAGACACATATATATTTTTCTTCTTCTTTTTTTCTTCTCTATTTTTTTTCTTTTTTTTTCTCTCTCTCTTTTTTTTTTCTTTTTTTTTTTATTTTTTTTTTTCAGGGAAGAAGAAGAAGGACTTTATAAAAAAATTCAAGCGAACTCCAAGGGGTAATTTTTCAAGAATCTCCATCTATTCTACCTTATACACATTGGATAAAAGAAAGAACACCTTTTCTCCGAGGCTCAAATCAAGGTTTTAAGGAAAATTTCGATAAAAAGGTCGGCTTGAAAGGCTCAAACGGATCAAAGAAGGCCCAAATCATATCCCAAATCACTCACTACTCAATACTTCGTATCATAAATTTCCTAAGGTGAGGTCTAAAACCAAACATAGCATGATCTAACACAAATTAACTCCAAATTTAAAATACAAAACATTCAACCAAAACAATGCACAAAGTGTGATTCCTAGCAATAATTCGTTTCTAAGTTCCGTTGAATCGAAAGCTAAACAAATATCTAATCATTATCACACAAAACAAGCAATCTCATCATCAAACATTGATCATCTCTCATAATTATAACTCATCGATCCATTCGACTCAAGCACATTTGTTTTTTTAAGAAAACAATAAATAAACGAGAAAAAAAAAAATCCTAAGGCATGCAAACTAAAAAATTAAAGCACATAAAAACAAGTAATTTTCCACCCCCAAACTTAAAATTTACATTGCCCTCAATGCAATTAGAACAAAGTTCAAGGATAGAATACACCTCAGTAGTTGGAAGGTCCTTCTCCGGGATGCACTCTTTGCTGTTCGTTTAATCCACATTTAACGTCCAATCCCTTAGTGTTTGACTTTCGACCTAAAAATTAAAACAAGATTAAATTATTAGTTTGCGCATGCTAAAATCCTAAGAAAAATAAAAATAAATAAAAATACGAAAATCGATAAATGCTTGGGTTGCCTCCCGAGAAGCGCTAAGTTTTAAGTCTTCAGCCAGACTTTGCTTCTTAAAACTGTTATGTCCAATCCAAAGCCTTGTAGATTGCGCATCCATCCATGAGCTCTATCACTTCAATTGCAACCAAGGCATGGATAGCATTGCAATATATCAGGATCCACCTTAGCTTGTAGTCTTTCTTGGTTGTAATCAATCGGTACGAAGCTAAGATGGGATCTTCATCACCCGCTCCCTCAAATCGGTACACAAAAACCTCACGTCCGCGTATAACCTCCACTTCAAACACATTCGTCTTCTCATCAACCTCTATTGATGCCTTCAAATCTACATTTAGATCAACGACAGGGTCCACAACTAGAATATCTTCAATCATTACATCCATCTCCTTCTTCTCTTGTTTTGAGACATCTTCGTGGTTTAGCTCGATTGCCTTCTCAGATTCATCATGCTCAAGTGTCTTCGTAATTTCTATTTCTCTCATATCGACACTATTTTCTGGACATGGAAGATTTTTCTCACCGCATGCTTCACCCGAATTTTCTTTGATATAACCATTACCGATTTCGTCTGGAATATTTTCAAGAGATTCAGATTTTAATTTGAGCGTCATCTCTTCCAGTTGTATCTCCATGTTTTGAAATGATGCTTGAGTGGACTTCATGAATTCGGCAATGAGGGATACCAAATCAACTTGTTCATCAGTGGTCTGCTGCTGCTGCATTGGATAATAATTTTGAAAATCATCAAATTGTGGCTCTCTATGTTGAAACTCGTTCAAATCTTGATCTTGAAAGCTTTGCTCGTATAAGTTGTGGGTGTAAGTGTTCCGATAACCTCCGTTGGTAATTTCGTCGAAATTCGTCGCTGTTGGTGATACCCAACATTGATCGGAATAATGATTTCCACCACATGCTGAACAAAACGGAGGCATATCATAGGTGTTTTGGAGGTATTCGTCAGATGTAAGCCATTCATATCCCGTTTGAGGTGCCCGAACATTGTAACCAGACATGAAACAAAAACAACAAAAAATAAAAATTAAAAATAAAAATAAAAATAAAAATTAAATGGCTGAAGTAAGAAAAATTGCTCAAATTTGATATTAGAATAAATAGATAATTTAGTCGTATTCCCCGGCAACGGCGCCAAAAACTTGTTGGGTGCTAAATACCTAACACGCAAGTGCACGTATCGCAAACAAGTAGTAAAAGTGGACTCGTGAGAGTCGGATGTCGATCCCACAGGGAATACTCAAATTACCTAATCCTAAGTACCAAATTCTAACAACTATGATTTTTATCCAGCCTACGCAAGGTTGTCAAATTTAATCAACTAAATATATTAAACTAATTAGGAAAGCAAATAAACAAGAGATAATATCAATATAAAAACGGATCTAGGATTTTGTCTTCCCCCTATGCAAGAATTGCTCACCCAAAACCCCTCAATTATGAAATATATGATTCATGATTATTAACCCGAGACACTAATTTACTCATAACCCGCTGTCGCGTGTATTATGAGTCTATTATTCATAAACGGTTCACTATATGTCTATGCAAACAAATTATGAATAAAGCATTAACTAACAAGTCTCGTAAATGGCTACCTAAGGTGATATCTGTATGTCTACGACACCACATGCAATTGACACACTCATCCGGTGAAAACTACTCGAAGGTTCCTATACTTACCGTCTAATTATCAAAATAGCTCTGTCGAGTCAATCCCAATAATCACAGATAAAGCACATAAATTGATCAAGTTCATGCACTAACAATCATAACAAGTATAAGAAATAATCATAAAATCATAATTGCATAATCTCAAGAAAACGGGTTCACCATCCCCACATAGGGTTCCAACAAAATCCTAGATTAAAAACTTAGCTACTCGTAATTCTTATGATAAGCAAAATAGAATAAATAAAATAAATAAGAAAAACTATGCTTGAGTCTTCGTTGATCTTCATTCTTCGTGTTTTGTGGTGTAAAATTCCGTGCTTATGGTGTAAAATTTCGTGCTTATGGTGTAAAATTTCGTGCTTATGGTGTAGAGACATGTTGCTTTTATAGGCTTTTCTTGATAAGGAAGTAGTAGAAACCTAATAGGAATCAATTTCCGCCACTTTCCCCCATCAGGACTTGTTCTTCGATTTTCGCCATGTTGGAGTCCGAATTTTGGAATATTTTGTAAATAATAATTGTAGCCCTTGAAATTAGCTTTCCAATACCGCCAAAATCACCTAATTCGGAGTTCGTATGAGAGAGATATGCTCGAAATCGTGGACACTGTCAAAGCTGTGGCGAGATTCCTTCTTCCAATTTGATTTGTTTCCTTATTTGCAACTTTTTCCTTTCTTTTTGATCTTTTTTCCTTCATTGACACCTAATTCTCGTTTTTCACCTATAAAACACAAAATCAATCAATTAAAGCACAAATATAATTAAATCTAAACAAAAGATCCACGTAAAGTAAACGTATTGAGTGTAAAATCTACACTCAACAATTCCACTAACTTTAAGATCGCGTGAGTGCACGTGTAGGAAGATGTATAGTTAAGAGAATGGTTGTAATTAGAGAGATCAAATATTAAACTTTGTAATAATAAGTGAGGTGTCAGAGAGTTGGGTTTTTAGATGTGGGACTAGTTTTCTGTATCCATTTTTCCTCAATTTTTCTACCAACTTTTGATTGGAAAATTGCACCAGTTTTGATGTTACATGTGCACTGCAACTATATATATATATATATATATATATATATATATATATATATATATATATATATATATATATGACTGCATGCAAATTTCAGAGTTCTGTAAGAAAAATATATATGGAGAAGTATTTAGAGTAGTAGGAGAGGAATCTAGCTAGGGTTGTTGTTGTATTTTACAGAACAAGTCTGTTATACAAGTTGTCACTTGCAGATCTGAGATTGTCCAAAAATCAATAATCTTTATGGCCTTTATTTTATTTTATTTTAATTATTTTAAGTTCTTGTTGAATAGTCTTGGAAATGAGTATTTGATAACTCGATTTTGATAATTTTTACCATTTAAGTTGCTATTAGTAACTTACTTAATTAGTGTGCATTAATCTGAAACGACATTTAACATGAAATCGAGGGGCTACTAGTATTTTATCTGCACATGATAGAACCTTAAACACAATTAATTTGAAACAAATACAATCTTTTTTTCACTCTTAAGGGAGTAAGGTCAATGGTGACAAACAAATTCAACGAATAAATAGAGAAGTTGTCTTCTATAGGGTAGAGGGGGTGTAAATGAGTCGAGCTCGAGCTCAAGCTCATCGAGCTTCCAGTTTAGGAGCTCGAACTCGAGCTCGAGCTTGAGTCGAGTCGACCTTAACAAATCTTTTTTACATAATATTAATATTTTTTTTATTAATTATTTAAACGATACTAAAAAAATTATAGAATAAATAGTAAAACTGATATTTATTTTATTTTTTTTATATGTATTTATTATTATATATTGATTATTATATACTTTATTATTATATAATATTATATTCAAATTTAATATAAAAAAATATAAATATAAAAAACCTCATGAGCCGACTCATGAGCTTATGAACAACTAAAGATGGACTCGAGCTCGAGCTCGAAAAAATCGAGTTTGATCTCGAGCTGTTGTCGAGACAGCTCATCGAACTCATAACCCGGCTCAGAGCGTAATTAGTACATATACTCTTATATCAAAAGAGCTCTGTTTCCAAGGGGCATAGTTTTGCACCAAAATAGTTGGACCATTTTTGTGGATCTCTCTTATAAAGAGGTGTTTTGGTTCATTTCATCTTCCATTAAACATTCATTGTGGAGAGAACCGGCAAAAACCGTGTTTCTTGAATAGTTAGTCCCCTTTTTTATTATCATTATTATTGTTATTATTATTTTTGTGATGATTGGTACGCATTATTATTTTACAAGTTTTAAATACTCTTTGATTCCTACAATTAGATTATTCAAGATAAAAAAAAAAAAAAAAAAAATACAATTATATGACTGATCTTTCCAACTAAACGAGATCATAGAAAACGAAGAAAAAAAATAGATTTGATTAATATTCTTGATTTAACAAACAAGAAACAAGTATTTATACAAGATCCTTTTTGTTAATCAATATTGATTTGCATAAAAAATTGTCGCAGTCTTGGTTATACAATGAAAGAAAATGGCTTAATTCCACTTTGGATCCTTAAAATGCACTATTTTGACACTTTGCACCATCGGAAATAATAAATGGCACTTTGCACCCTTAAAGCATGTTTAATCGTTCAAAGTGCAGCCTAGTATTTTTGTAGGCCATAATTTTCCGTTGTTAACTTAATTTTTGATCGTCAACATGGTCATTTTTGTCTATTCAATTGATTTTTTCTTTAGGGTGCAAAATGCTAATGTATTTTCGAGCGAAAATAACTCTGTTGACAGTCAGAAAATAGGTCAACAATTAAAGCATGTTTAATCGTTCAAAGTGCAGCCTAGTATTTTTGTAGGCCATAATTTTCCGTTGTTAACTTAATTTTTGATCGTCAACATGGTCATTTTTGTCTATTCAATTGATTTTTTCTTTAGGGTGCAAAATGCTAATGTATTTTCGAGCGAAAATAACTCTGTTGACAGTCAGAAAATAGGTCAACAATTAAAGCATGTTTAATCGTTCAAAGTGCAGCCTAGTATTTTTGTAGGCCATAATTTTCCGTTGTTAACTTAATTTTTGATCGTCAACATGGTCATTTTTGTCTATTCAATTGATTTTTTCTTTAGGGTGCAAAATGCTAATGTATTTTTGAGCGAAAATAACTCTGTTGACAGTCAGAAAATAGGTCAACAATGGAAATCCATGACAGAAAATAAACTAGGGTGCAATATGTGAACAGTTAAACATGTTCCGGGGGTGTAAATTATGATTCATTATTTTCGAGGGTGCAAAGTGTTAAATGGTATATTTCAAGGGTACAAAGTGAAATTAAGCTGAATGAAAATTAAAGGTGTATTTTTCGTGGATAACAAGCATAGAGATTTACATGATCGATTAATTAAAATATACTTAAATCTAATTCAAATTATCTATCATATTAGAAAAAAAACAATGTTCAATATTATTTCGATTTTTAATTCCACTGATGCACTAATTATATTTTATTTTTTCCCAATGATTTTATTAATATGTTTACTACAAAATTAAACGACAAGTATTTTGAAACACATAGATGGAGCATCTACAATATTCTTTTATTTCAATTTTTTTAATCCAAAGTTGACTAGTCAGAAAATTAATTAACCTTTACATAATTAAGATTATGTGTGATTTGACCAATTCCTACTCTTGACTTTTACATTTACTAAATATAGAAAAATAAGATTTAAATAATAATTAGCACATGGGAAGTCATCACCACTTTTCCCACCAATATGGAATCCTATGTGATGTTGGGGTATATTCCCTTTTTGACCTTTCCCCATTAGGGTAAAAATTTAGGTTCAACTTTTTTTTAGCTTTTTTAAGCTTATCATTTCATGATTAACTAACAAGCTTTTTTTGTAGGGTAGGTGGATTAATTGAGCTCATATAACTTTTTTTTGTTAGATATGTGTATAATTGACACATTTGTCACATGTGGCACATTTTTTTGCCGAAATTAAAACTCAAAATAAGATTTTGCATAATTTTATATATTCGACTCACACTAGTCGGGCCGATAATGGTTTTACATATTTGCATGAGTCGGTTGGTTGGGTCTGGTCCATAAAAAAAACGACGCGGCACATGAACTACCTTAGAATCAAATTAAACAATTTACTCCATTGGCTATTTATATGATGCATCGGATGAATTTTACTGTTGATCTGCACACACCAGTGTGTGTCTGGTGTATTTCATCTGGTGTAGCACAGTATAAACTTTATTAGTGTGTGTGTTTGACAACAATAAAAAAATATCTTAAGGTACGTAGCGTGGATACGACCACAATACGACCTCGTTTTAGAAGAGCTCGGTATATTTTTTTTCTATAACTAATTAAAGATCATATAAATGTCAATTTTGTAGCTCAAGTGTGATTTTTTTTTTTCGAGTCAGTGAGTTAACTCTTCAATTACACAATTATATTATATATAGTAAATTAAATTATTCATGCAACATTTCTTTTCGTGGATAAGTGTATTATCAATTATTATAATTTATAATAATTATTTTTTTTAAATTAATTTTTGGTGAAGGCCTCAAACTTTTGAATTATGTGTTGTTGATAAGATTACAACTCTTTAAGAAATTTTCCAGTTAGCTAATTAATTCCTAGCACCATTTTTGTGGGCTCCTTTTGATCCCACTACAAGTGTTTCTTCACATGATTTGTATAACATTGTCGAGTGATGGTTGCCGGCGTTTGGCAGAGCTTATAAGTTGTTAAAAATAGTTTATAAGATGTTTAAGAGCTTATTAACTCTTCGAAAGTGTTGGTAATCTTTTTATAAAATATCTTAAATATTCAAAAAATAAGTTGTTGAAGTGAAAATAAAATATTTATCTAAACACTGTAAAAATTAATTCAAAAAAAATAAGACGTAACAACTTATTAATTCTTACAACAACTTATCAAATGTTTGTGCTTAATAGTTAGGGGTCATTACAAATAAGCCTATCAATAAATACTTATTCATAAAGGGATTCAGACAAAAAACTCATTTACTAATAAGTCCATACATGTTCCAGATTTTTGTAAAAGACTAAAATAGCCCCTCATACTTTAATATGCTCCATTTTTATCCTTAACTTAATTTAACCTCAATTTGACCCCAAAATTTCACAAATTATTCAATTTTGAACCAAAATTTTTTTTTGCCACCGGATTCCGGCGTTGACTTTTCCCTTTTTTTTTTCTTCTTCCGGATTTTTTCGTCGGTTTCGGCTTTGACCTGCGGTCAACGACGGTCTCCGGCGTTGACTTTTTCGAGTTTTTTTCTACTTTCAATAACATTTGTTTTTTCGTTTAAACAACAATATTGTTGTGATTGACAGTAATATTAACTATATTACTGTTAAACACACTAAAATTAACTAAACTACAGTTTAACACAGTAATATTGCTATATTAATCTCTAGTACAGTAATATTAACACAACAAAACTAATTATTATTGTGTAATAGTGTAATATTACTATGTTGACTGTTCAACAAATGCCAACATAATAAAAATAATATTACTGTGAGTGACAGTAATATTACTATAGCAACAGTAATATTACCGGCAACCACAATAATATTACAATAATAGACAGTAATACTATTGCATTACCCCGTGAATAACTCAAACAAACAAAAAAATCCAAACAAAATAATAATATTGATGTGGTTGACAGCAATATTACTATAACAACAGTAATATTACCGTCAACCACAGTCATATTATTGTGTTTACAGTAATATTACAATAATAGACAGTAATATTATTACGTTACTCCGTGAATAACTCAAACAAA
Organism: Erythranthe guttata; assembly: GCF_000504015.1. The sequence goes on along the minus strand of NW_012194869.1, from coordinate 502,404 downwards.
ACAAAAAACCCAAAAAAATAATAATATTGATGTTGTTGACATAAATATTATTGTGTTTACAGTTATTTTACTGTCAACGACAGTAATATAATTACGTTGACTTGTCAACAAATCAAAGAAAATAAAAAAAAATAATAAAAAATAAAAAATAATAATATTACGTTAATTTACTGTCAACGGCAGAACAATTATATAAATATATTGTCAACGGCAGTACAATTACGTTAATTAATTGTCATTGACAGTATAATTACGTTAACTTACTGTCAGTGACAGCGCAATTTCGGTCAACGTTTTGCGGCGGGCGTTAAAAAAAACCAACCAAACCAAAAAAAAACTTTTAAAAACCCTAAAAAAAAGTCAACGCCGGAAACCGGCGGAAAAGAAAAAATAAAAAAAATCAAAAAGTCAAAATTGAATTTTTTTTGGACAAAATTGATTAAATTGGGGTTACAATTAAGAATTGGGTATAAATCGTTGGGGGTAATATTGGCATATACATGAATGTTTCCTTTATTTATAATAAATATTAAAAGGATGGGCTTTTTGGTGAAAAAAATATAGCCCATAAATGTAGAATAATAAAAATACTTGGTTGGAAACTTATGCACAAAGTACCCTAAATGGTTTTTTTTTTTTTTTTTTTTTTTTTTATTTTATTTTAGTAAAAACCCCTAATAGTTAAGTAATACGCATTAAAGTTTACATTGAATTGAGAAATAAAAAATAAAATAAAATAAGAAATAGATGTATAAGTGGGCTATAACTAAATGGGCCTAATAAGGGTTTTCATTATGGGCTCCAATCAGCCAGCTTCAACAGCCTATAACCTCTTCGATATAAATTCTTGGACAATTTTGTCATAGCCTTTTCATTTAATAACTAATTAAATTAACTATAGTTAAGTGACATTTCATTAAAAAATCACCATTCGTCTAAACTCAACAAATATTGGGATAAATATATATATATTTTTTTTATTATCTTTTTGTAATAAAGACACTCAAATAGGTACATTTTTTTTAATTGTAAGGAAGGAACCCAAATAAGTGCAGTTGATAAGCTTACACTATCGTCTCTCGCATAAAAACTTGCAAATCATACGAAAAAATAGGTGTACTAGGTAAATATACACTCTCGTATAATAGCTTGTAAAAACCATACGAAAAACGTAAACCACATTTACACAAGGGTAAATTCCACTTTCTCCCTTTGTACTTTGGCTTGATCTCTATTTATTGCATTTTACTCTCAATTCCATCGCTTTGACCTTATGTACTTGAAAAATTGTCTCAGAGTGGCCCTCCCATTACTTTTTAGACATTTGACATTAACACTGTTTGATCCGAGTCTGAATATTACAAAAAAAAAATCACCCCTCTTTGTTTAAATGATTATTAAAAACATTTTTCATTTAAAAAAAAAATTGTGGTTGTCGTCGTGGACTATGCTTTATCGTTATCTTGTTTTTTTTTTCTTTTTTTTTTAATAACTATTTAAACTTGGAGGGTGGAGTTTTTGTAGTTTTAAAGCTTAAACCAAACAATGTTAAGGTTAAATGTCTGACAACTAACAGCGAAGGCGATATTGAGACAATTTTTTAAGTACACGGGGGCAAATCGATGCAATCGAAAGTAGAAAGGGGGTAAAGTGATATCGAGCCAAAATACAAAGGGGAAAGTGGAATTTAACCTTTACACAATGCGCTAACCATGTGTGACAAACTAGAGTGAGCGACCGTTAGCAAAGCGATTCCAACGTGAATCAATTGAAACAAACTCACTTGCTCTAAACAATAGATCATCCTTGCAGACTGATATGTATATTTGTTTGTGAATGTAACAAAATTAATGTGGTAGGAAGAAAACACATAATATGGCTAATACTATTAAAGAAGAAAAAGAAAAGATTTCATATTAGGGGAAATAAGTGAGGGATATTCGAACACTTTTGAGCTAATTATACTGGACAAAAATGAAGTATCAAATTTTATAATGAAAGCTAGGTACACGACTTTTTCGACCCTATACGCAGTGATAAACATCGGGAGGATTTTCTGCTGCAACGTGTCATTTTCTGTATCGTATAATATATTATTCTATTAGAGTTAATCTGCAGAGGTTTTAGAAAAATACAAAAAAAGATACGTAGTCGTAGAAGAACCATCCAGTGTTTATCACTAGGTGTAGGGTCGAATGAGCGGTAGTTACACATAGGAATTTTTTTTTTAATTTATTTATAAGAAAATGAAATATGGGTATAAAATATAGGGAGATTGCACATCACCCCCTATTAATTTCTTATTTTTGCACTTTACCCCCTCAAATTTTAAAAAAAGTGACTGTCTCCATTTAAAATATTATTCTTATTGCACACTGTCCCGATAGTGAAATTCTGATGGATTATTCATCGGAATAGAGTTCTCTTCATAAAACATTGCCCCTTTAGATATTATTTATGTTTTCACGTTGCTCTCTCAAATATTATTTTCCTACACATTGCCCTTTAAAATGTTATTTTTACTGCACACGATGCCCACCAAATATTGATTTTTGTGGCAAAGTGCAACAAAACCAATACTTATAAGGGGGGTTTATCCGTTTTTTGAATTTTTAAGGGCAAAAGTGCGAAAATGAAAAATTTATAGGGGTGAAGTGCAATAAATCCCCTTGTGGAAAGTGGAAACTCCACAGTGGCAGTTCTGGTAAATAAAGAAACCCCGAAGGACAAACATGTCAATCAACATTCTGAAATCAAAACCTCGACTAGGGTTTTGCCTGAGTTGAATCTGTTGTCGTTAATCCAAAGGTTACCCATTTTCCTGCATATTTCTGCTTTCCTGTTGAATCTCTTCCCCTTATGAATGCCAGGTTCTGATTCGTAGAGAGAGAAAATGCAATCGATGTGTGGAAAACTGCGTCTCGTTGCGAAGCAAGCATTCAACAATCTGAAGAATGCTGAATTGAAACCAATCGCATCCTTTGATTCGAAATTATTCGGTTGTTCGATTCCTTCGTCGGCGTTCAACAGCTCTCACCGTTCTAATTTTGCCTCGGAATTGCTTCTGGTATGTAATTTTTAATTTTTAATTTTTTTTTTTGGTATAGGGTTTGAAAATGTTCGTCGTGTTCTACTATTGGGTGAATTAGTTTCTAGAGTTTGCATATGGGGATTTGATGATCTGGATAAATTTATTGGTGTTGCACATATAATTTTTAATGCTGCAAACATATAACGAAGACGATTGCCCAACTCGAAGCTAGTTATTCTAGCTTGAGGAATCATACTAGAAGTTATTAAATTCAAATTGACGAAAGAAAGAAAGGGAAATCACGATTTGAGATGATGAAGTGAGTCGATTCTCATATTTCTTAATTTGTTGGATTTTGGAGCTTTGCATTTTCCGTGAAAAAATTAAGGTGAAGAAATGTACAAGCAAGATTAGGTTTATTACGCTAGAGCTAGAAGCTAACGATCGGCCTCGTTTTTTTTTCTTCCTTCGTTATACCCTTTTACCGCTGAATATGAGTTGTTGATGTAGTACAAGATTAAAGGTTGAACGGACATACTAATGTTGCGGGTGGCAAGAACCCACCGGAGAAAATTGACGATCTTGAATTTTGACTTTTATGGTTTTGGTCAATGGTGGAATTTGTATCTTTGATTGTTTGGATGAGGAATGGAACACTCTAAATATTAGTTGATGCAAAATGTTTGACGTCTTCTTGCTTGTTACTATATATATTCGTATTCTATGTTCTCATTGTGGTATGAACATCCACATATAACATGTTTTGTCTCGTTTTCCTCTGGTCATTTTTTGTGTGTTTAATTCTGATTAAATCATAATTCTCATGCTCAGAGCAAGAATTTCGGAACTACGAGTTGCGGTATACCTTCAGCCTTGCGATCTTGCGGAGGTCTAAGCTTGGCTACGAATCATTCGGTTTCTTCAGTACTCACTTTGCCGAATAGGAATATGTCAACATCAGAATCTACTTCTCAAGATGTCTCTGTTTCGTCTGACGTGCCACCTCAGCGCATAAAATTCAAGAGGCTCGACAAAACAGCACGGCACATAATGCAGGCAATAATGATTTGTTTCATTTCCCTCTTTTCAATTAATTTTTTCTTCGTTGTATAGTAGGTTATTTTCATTTGCTTTGTGATGGTTTTAATTCGTAGAAGGCAATTTGCAGATAATTGATAAAGAATCGGTTGAGGAAGTAAAAGCAGCCAGAGAGATGCCTGTGATAAAGCCCGGTTACACTGTTCAGCTGCGAGTGGTATTAAGAAAAATTCTCCGAGAAACTCGTCTTTTTGTTAATTTATTATTTTGCCTCTGCTATATCATTAATAATTAATAAACATAACTTTATAAGGTTTCTTACTTGTTCGAAATGTCGCGATCTTTTCATTACAGGAAGTACCGGAAAACAAGAGGCGTGTGACAACTTTAAAAGGGATTGTTATAGCTATGCGCAATGCCGGTTTGAATTCGACATTCAGGATTCGACGGCTCGTCGCCGGGGTCGGCATAGAATCGCTTTTCCCGCTGTTAGTATTCTTTCCAGCTTTTAGTACTGCAATTATTGTTCTTTCTATTGGATTTTGAAAGTATATTTAAATCTGCACTTCTCTACTGAAGCTTCTATTTGGTGATTTCTTGAATTCTTGATTTTCCTTATCCTTCAGTATAATAGGCCTTATAAGAAACAAAAACTGGAGAATGTGAGTGGGTTAAATTTTGGATGCGCCATATAACCTATTTTTTTAACCCCCTCGATTTTGAGATCGCATCACCAGAAAGAAAAACAAAAAAAAAGATAAATTATTAGTTCGTCAAATGACCTAACCATCTTATTCCTTAGTTCTCATTCTTCTTTTTTGTTTGTGTCGAAAACATCATTGTTTTGATTGATTAAAAGAATGACGGGTTCATGAAAAAATCAAACGGAAGTTTGAACTTCGTTCGACTAGTCCAGCATTTGTAATAGTTGCCAGTTTATATCTGTATCTGCATGAAATAATACGACGAACGATGGCTAATCGAGTATGGATACTGACAGGTATTCTCCAAATATTAAGGAGATTAAAGTGCTGGACAAGAAGAAAGTGCGGAGGTCGAAGCTCTATTACCTGAGGGGTAAAATGAACGCACTTAAGAAGCAATAAAATTCCTCTTTAGATAAATGGATATATAAAAAAAAAAAAAAAAAGGTACGTCTACCGAATCGACTGATGATGGGCTCTCGAAGGATCTGGATTTTAATCTTTTTTTTATGTATGTTTGTTTCCTGTTAGTCGACATTTTGGGGAAACCAGAGATTGTTACGTTACAGGCTGTCGTTTTAACGCCACTACTTCGAAAATCGAGTTTACAGAGCCATCCATTTTTCTAAGTATGTATTGCACACATGAGTTGTTCTAGGACTTTTGCTTTTATGGCTTTATTATTTTGCAATTTGCAATTTGCAATTTGCAATTTATGTTTTTTTCCATGTGAATTGTGATGGTGGCTTTAATAATTCTTGAAATGGCGTTTTTGGTTTCACGAGTTTCGGATTCTTTATTCAACTTTTTTTATTGGAAACACGCTTTTCTTGATGGTGCTAGTATATTCACTTGTTACGGTGAATGTCGTGGAATTTAATTTTCAATTTTGTGTAATTAAGATTAAAGGTGATCCAATATACAATTATACCACCCTATTATTTAATTAGAATTAAAAAAAAAAAATCAAATTTTTATGGCTATATAACTGCCACCTTCGAGATAAGGTTAAATTATGAAAAAAAATTCATTGTTAATTACAATCCATCTCAACTATGAATCATTTTACAAGTTTATTACCGTGGTGTTAAATTTAACAGAATCTTCTAGATTTCAGGGAATATTCTCTTTTATCAAATTAAATTTACATGAGGTAAAGTGAGAAAAACGTGGGTTTGATTCTCTTGTTTGTACTTGTTTTATGAAGAAAAAAAAAAATAGTTTCAGATACCCTATAATCTGTATTTACAAGTTAAGACACACATCTTATAGTCATCTAATTTCAAAATGTAGAGCTGTTAATGGGATAAAACAATTGCAAACTAGAGAATATTTCACATAATCTAGGGGATTCAGTTAAATTTGGTACACTATAAGGATGAATATGTAAGACGATTCATAGGTAAAGGGTGCATGTGATTGTAAAATATGAAACAGAAAAAGAATTCTTGTAATTTTACTTTACCTTAAAAGAGTTACCCAATTTTTGTAGATCACACACTACATTTTACAATGACATCATTAAAATCTTGTTGTTATATGGAGATGAAGCCACATTTGTTGTTGTCTCCATAAGTTGTGTCAAATTTTGTGTAAATATTAAAATCTAGATTCCCCTTTGGATCTTTATAGAAGATTGTTGACTTTCCCCACACATTGCTTACTATTTACAAATACCCCATTAGTAATAAAAACCCTTTTAATTAATAAAACGATAAATAAATATGTTAAACAAAATAAAAAAAATACTTGCCCCCACATGGATTATATATGTGACACAATGTCAAACTACAAATAGCGTGGGTTCGAGTATTGTCGGTTTAAATTTAAATATATATTTTAAAAGACAAATTGTTGTAATTTTTATCTTGGGTAATTATCATTTAACACCCTCGTGGTTTGAACTTTGTGGATATAACCCATGTATTTTTAAAATAAGTACATAAGCTTCTATGATATTCCACTTCGTAAATAATCATGCGCATCAGTAAGATGATTTTTTTTTTAAAATACAAGGGGTTATGTGTTTATATTAAAATCCAAGGGGGTCATTTGCTATATTAAAAGTACAAGAGGATCATGTGCACAAAATTCAAACTACAGGAGGTGAGTGTTATTTATACCCTTTATTTTTTTAAAAAAATTTGAAAGTCAATTTCAAAATTCCTGATTTTGGTATACTATTTTTCATTTCGAATTTCGGAAGTCTTGCCATTCGATTTCCGATTCTTTTTTTGGGAATATAATCGGAACACATGTAGATTCCGATTTTCGTTCTGATTTTAGTTTCCGAAAATATCTCTTTAAAAAATGATTATTTCTCAAAAATTACATAATATTCAATATTTCTATAAAATAGAATATCCGGATTCCAGCGATCCGATTCATAAGTTTCGATTTTGGAACAATTTTGTTTTTTGAATTCCAATTTCCGATTTTCCCTAACAGATTCAAAACTCATTTCCATCTACCGAAAAACAGAATTTCTTCGACAGCGTCAAATTCGATCCGATCCGTCTAATTTCCTCTTGTAATCGGAGATATTTTATTTTTTTCATACATAGAATTACTCCACCAGCATTAAATTATACATGTGTGCTATTTCATTTTATAATTACTTTGACTTTCCAATTATTTCATATAGAATCGGAAAATAGGAGAAAATAAAAAAATAATATAATAAATAATAAATAATAAAAAGAAAAAAAGAAAGAGTCCTGAGTTGGAAAGAGTTAATTTAGCTGATTCGGCTTCGTCTGCCCTCCTCTGATCCCAAAAGCGTATACAAAGAGAAAAGCTTTTTTTTTTTTTTTTTTTTTTTCACATAATTTTCGTACCAACTTTTGATAATAAGTTTTTGATTTTGGCATTCAAATCCTCTGGAAAATTGATGTTTCACAGCTGACACGTTTATATTATTACTATAATTTTTTTTATTTTTTTTTATTTAAATTTTTCTCTCACAGCCGCAAATTGCTGCATGTGTTGATTTTTTTATTCGATTCGATTGTCCAATTGGCGGAAATTCTCAGTTGAATTCGCCGGAATTCTGATTGCTGAATCTGAATCTAAGTGGTTTGTTTTTTTGGGGGTTTTTTTGAATTTAATTTTGTTTGATTAATTGAGTAGGTAAATGGCACCGGACTCGGCGCCGGAACCCGACCCGGACGATTCCGACTCCGAACCCGAGTTCGTCGAGGTTGATCCCTCCGGTCGCTATGGAAGGGTTCGTATATTTCTGCAGTTCATCTGATTTTTTTTTTATTTTTCTTTAATTTTTTTTCCCCAATATTTATTAACTTATATTGTAGCAAGTATTCGTTATTCTAATCGTGAATGGCGTTCGATTTTGTAGAGAAATCTGCGTTTAGTTTTGTTTTCATTCTGCCCCAATTTTGAAAAAAATCGGTTTACTAAGTTCGTTTGTTTCCTGTTATTCATTCCTTTTGCAGTATAAGGAGATATTAGGTAAAGGAGCTTTCAAGAAAGTGTATCCTAATTCCTGATTTTCTGTATTGTTTTTTAAATATAATTTGAGTACATAATTCATTCTCTGTGTCGCCTTAATTCTGACGTTGGTAACATAGATATCGAGCGTTTGATGAACGTGAAGGAATTGAGGTGGCTTGGAATCAGGTTAAAGTTGCTGATCTCTTGCGAAACGCAGTGGATTTAGAGCGATTGTATTCCGAGGTTCACTTGCTAAAAACCCTTAAACACAAAAATATTATCAAATTCTACAACTCGTGGGTTGATACGAAGAACGAGCATATCAACTTCATCACCGAAATTTTCACATCCGGGAATCTGCGACAGTACGTTAAGATTCACACACACTCGTTTTAATTTATTTATATTTGGCGAAACGTGGTTGGAGTTAGTTAAATGCGTCTGTATAATCTGTATAGGTATCGAAAGAAACACAAGCATGTTGATGTGAGGGCTTTGAAGAAATGGTCTAAACAAATACTAGAGGGGCTTTTGTATCTACACAGTCACGACCCACCAGTTATTCATCGTGATGTGAAATGTGATAATATATTTGTTAATGGGAATCAAGGGGAGGTGAAAATCGGTGATTTGGGACTTGCTGCTATACTTCAGCAGGCTCGTTCGGCTCATAGTGTTATAGGTAAGGTTCGATTTACGAGTATTCACTGTAAGAATGTGGTTTTTTTTTACGGAGATTTAATGAATTGTGTGGCGTGGTTTAATACTAGGCACACCTGAATTTATGGCACCGGAGCTTTATGAAGAGGAGTATAATGAACTTGTTGATATATACGCCTTTGGTATGTGCTTGCTGGAGCTAGTCACCCTTGAGTATCCGTATATTGAATGTGCAAACGCTGCTCAGATATATAAGAAAGTGACGAATGTAAGTTGTTCTCGACTTTTGAAATATCTCCTGTTTCGTTTTTAAATATCTATCGAAGCCTACATTTACTCATGAAGGCAATAATGAGTCACTGTAATCAAAACATTTTTAAGATTTCGATTTTCAGAACCAAGCCTGCATTTACCTATATATCTGAACATGTTATCATTATTTTGCTTAAACTGAAGGGAATCAAGCCTGCGTCATTAGAAAAAGTGAAGGATCCTGGAGTTCGGAAATTTATAGAGAAATGCATATCGAGAGTCTCTAATCGATTATCGGCCAAAGAACTATTAATGGACCCATTTCTACAACCAGATGAAGATTCGGGGAGTATAGGTCGTTCGCTACTGCCACAGTCCTCAAATGCAAATGCAAATGCAGGTGAACTTTTTGCAGGATTTATTTACTCGTTAATTGCGGGAATCAATCATTATTTTCGTGTTTTGTGACATTTTAAATTAATTTGCAGATGATAATGGCAAACAACATGATACCGGAAAAGACACCGTGTTTGAAGGAAGTCGGGATTTCATGTTACAGGGCCAAAGGAAAGACCAGAACACAATATTTCTGAAGCTTCGTATAGCAGATTCATCAGGTTCTTGATTCCGTTTTTTTTTCCTTTCTGTATTTGGTTCTTGTTTTTAATTTAGTTTAATGTCATGTTTATGGGTTTAATCAATCTTATTTTTCCTTATTAATTAGCTCAGGCCATGTTCGAAACATCCACTTCCCATTCGATATCGAGGTGGACACTTCGACCGATGTTGCTAGTGAAATGGTCGAAGAGCTGGATTTGACGGACCACGATGTGACCGTTATTGCTTCAATGATAGATTCTGAAATTAGATCCCATATCCCCGATTGGGCACCGAAAGATTCCTCAAGCAACAACAACAACACTATTGCTGGTCGAGCAATTCTTGAAAGTGTTTGCGTTTCCCCCACAAAAGAAGATTCTTCTAAATTGGACCCGAATTTGCAATCACCTGTTATCAGTCATAACGATGATGATTCTGATCACGAAGCCAATGATTCAGTATCGATCGAAGAAAATACAGTGCCGAGTGAGAGCGAAACCGACTCACAAGAAATCGAAACTATTGTCAAGAAACTCGAGTCTGTGTTCGATAAGCAGATGAAGGAGCTAAACGAACTTAAAGAGAAGCATGAATTAGCTGTTTTGGATTTTCTAAAAGAGTTCCCACAGGAGACGCGTCAGAGGGTTCTTAGTACATGTAACCGGAAGATGGCTGAAAGTAAAGACCGTTACTAATATTATTTTTTTAAATCAATCTTGATCGATGATGTAAGTCTTTACAATCTGAATTTGTCAAACTGTGGCAGTAAATATATCTCTAACAGTGTTTATTCATCGTAATTGATGAAGGTTTGTAGAGAATTCCGAGTGATTTTGTTCGTGTTGAAAGTCCGGTTGAAGGGAGATTGTGTGGAGTTGACGAAGCTTCGTTGATTATGGATCCGGTAAGCGTGAGATTGTGTTGTTCAAGTATGGATATGATTTTCTTTTTATTACACATTTTTTTTACATAGTGAATAGGTTCTTTTGTTTTTCTTTAAAACAGAGATGTACAGATTCATGTTTGTTTTGTTAACACAATACAGTTTATTTTATTTTTGGTTTTTATAAGCTAAAGTTTTTGTGCCTCAAGAGTGCATGCATGGCACGTGCTGCCACATAGGTTTGGTGTGGATTTTGGACATTAAATTATTGTAACCAGAAAGGTTTAAATTGATTTGATTTATATTAAAATTTCTTTTGTTTCACAGTTATATTAAGCCTTTTGTTCATGAAATTCCGTTTCATGTAATATTACTTGGATGATTAACTATGAGATGTGATGAATGTCGTTTCAGGTTTAATAATACTGATTCAACTTTAAATGTGATTTTAACAATTTTTTAGTCTGAATTAGGTAAAATGTGTAAAATGTAAAATACAAAATTTGTAGTTCTTCGAGTTAGGTTTTTTATTCAACTTAAATTAACAAGATTGGATATCATATGAGAAAGTTATTCATGAATTAATGAGCGCTGCACACAAATTTGATAATTTGAATTATTTAAAACTCCTTCGTGCATAACTTTATTTCCCGATATCCAAATTAGTTGACTCAGGTTGAATTAGAAAGCTAATGTAAGAGCTACAATTTCCATGTTTCGTAGTTAGCCAAAATTCATAGTTCATGTCATATACAACCCTCTATATTTAGGGTAAATTACAATCGCCCTATGAGTTAAAGTCTGTTTACAAAGCAACCCATTGTTGCTTTGTAATTTCTTACATTAACATCATTTTGTAGGGAGCGCATGTAAGAATGTTACAAACATCCAGGGTCAGGATGTAATTTCCAAAATATGAGATTTTTTTAGTAATTTACCCCATTTCCTTTATTTATCATATTTTGGCAGGTTGAAAATGAAATTATATAATAAAAAGGATAAATTCCACTTTCTCTCGTTGTAATTTGGTTTTGATATCACTTTATCATATTTTGGTTGATTGAAAATGAAATTATGGTGGTGTTTGCAAAAGAGTTTTTAAAAGCAAAAGTTATGGATTGTGAATTAAGTTGGTTTTAAGTACTTACTTTTAAAAGTTGGAGGTGTTTGCAAATTTATTGAAAAATAAAGTTAAATAAAAAAAGCAGAATTATGATTGGTTAATAAATTATAGTTTTTTTTTTTTTTTTTTTTTTTTTTTTTTTGAGTAAATTCAAGTCCATTACAAGGGGAAGTAGGGGAGGGGGGACTCGAACCCTAAACCGTTACCCTATTGGTAAAGGCTAGGTACCAACTCTCCTAATGAGAGTTGGTGTTAATAAATTATAGCTTAAACTGCTTATTTTAAAAGAAAAAAAAAGTAAAATTTCATTTCGCAAACACTTAAAAAATTAAATTAAACAATTAAATTTCATTTGCAAAAGTTCTTCCGAACACAACCTATATATAATATATATATATAAAAGCCTAAGTGGTAATAAATTATACACGTGGCAGCACGTGAGACAAGTAGCACAAAAACCCCATACCCCCAATTACTCAGTTAAAAAGAAAAAAAAAAGATGGATAGAAATGAGACGAGAGGCTCTCTTTTCTTCTTCCTTCAGATAAACACACACACACTCTCCACTGTGTGTCTGTGAATCCCCACTTTCTCTCTCTTCTCCCTTTCTCTCTCTACAGCCATGGCCTCCATCACTTCCACCTCGACTACCGCCGCCGCCGTTGCGAAACTCACTCACCTATCCACCACAAACCCCAATCCCTCAAAACCCACCAAAATTATCCTATCCTCTTCCTTCACTCCATCCTCCACAACCCTCTTCCTCCACCCCACCACCACCGCCGCCGCCGCCGCCACCCCCCTCCGCCGCTTCTCCGTCCGCGCCGCCCGCGGCAAGTTCGAGCGGAAGAAACCCCACGTCAACATCGGCACAATCGGCCACGTCGACCACGGCAAGACAACCCTGACCGCCGCCCTCACCATGGCCCTCGCCTCCCTCGGCAACTCCGCCCCCAAGAAGTACGACGAGATCGACGCCGCCCCGGAGGAGCGCGCCCGCGGCATCACGATCAACACCGCCACCGTCGAGTACGAGACCGAGAACCGCCACTACGCCCACGTCGACTGCCCCGGCCACGCCGACTACGTGAAGAACATGATCACCGGCGCCGCCCAAATGGACGGAGCAATCCTCGTCGTCTCCGGCGCCGACGGCCCAATGCCCCAGACCAAGGAACACATCCTCCTCGCCAAACAAGTCGGAGTTCCCAACATGGTCGTCTTCATGAACAAGCAGGACCAAGTCGACGACGATGAACTCCTCCAATTGGTCGAATTGGAAATCCGAGAACTCCTCTCCTCGTACGAATTCCCCGGCGACGACATCCCGATCGTCTCCGGCTCCGCCCTCCTCGCACTCGAAGCCCTAACCGCAAACCCTAAAATCAAAAGGGGCGAAAACGAATGGGTCGACAAAATCTACGCCCTAATGGACGAAGTCGACAATTACATCCCTATCCCTCAACGACAAACCGAATTACCGTTCCTGATGGCGGTGGAGGACGTCTTCTCCATCACCGGCCGAGGCACCGTCGCCACGGGCCGAGTCGAGAGAGGCACCGTACGCGTCGGCGAAATCATCGACCTCGTCGGTTTAAAAGACACGAAAAGCACCACCGTGACAGGTGTCGAAATGTTCCAGAAGATTCTCGACGAAGCCCTCGCCGGCGACAACGTAGGGTTACTTCTGAGGGGTGTACAGAAAATCGATATCCAGAGAGGGATGGTTCTGGCGAAGCCCGGTACGATTACGCCGCACAAGAAGTTTTCGGCGATTGTTTACGTTTTGAAGAAGGAAGAAGGCGGGAGGCACTCTCCCTTTTTCGCGGGGTATAGGCCGCAGTTCTATATGAGGACGACCGATGTGACCGGGAAAGTGACGAGTATTATGAACGATAAAGACGAGGAATCAAAGATGGTTATGCCGGGGGATCGTGTGAAGATGGAAGTCGAGCTTATTACGCCGATTGCTTGCGAACAAGGGATGAGATTCGCTATTAGGGAAGGTGGCAAGACTGTCGGCGCAGGTGTCATTCAAGCCATTATCGAGTAGAAGGGTATTTTGGTAATTTACACTAGTGAGTAAATGTTGAGCTTTTGCCTGATTTTGATCGATTTTATGTTGTGCTTATGGCCGCAAGATCTTCTGTTAATTGTCGTATATGATGGATCGGAGGGTTTGGTTTTGTGTTGATTGGCTTATGCATTAGTAGTGTATTAGTTTCGGTGACGAACATTTTCAATGAAAAGTTCTACTTTCGTTCCGTTTGTTTGTGATGTATTCGAGCGATTAATATTTGATTATCTGTCGAGGAAATCGGAGTTTCTGTTCTTGTATTCATTCATTTTTTTTTGCCGTCTCGAGAACTTAATGATGACTACGTCGATCTTTTCGTATGAATCTTGATTTGATGATGCACTTATGAACAACACTCTTTGTTTTGTTTTTTGCCCGATCGTGTCGAATTTCGTGTTGGGCTTTATGGCTGAAAGATCTTCCGTTAGTTGTCGTATATGATGGATCGGAGTTTTTTTTTTTTGTTTTTAGCTTATGCACTAGTATATTGGTTTCCGTAAATGACATTTTGATTTAATGATTCGACTCGACGAAAATTCTACGTTTTGTTTGAGCAATTCATATCTGTTGGGAAACGGGATTTTTTTATGTTTCCTGCAATTTGCGATGATTTGATCTTATTCAAATTAGATTGCTTCGTCTCAGACAATTTAATGAAGGAGATCGGTCTTTTCATTTGAATCTTGATTTAGCAATTTGATTTGTATGTTGACAGTAACTCGAGTAGTAGCGACACTATTGCCAGTCGAAAGAGATTCGTAATTTTTGCCGGTTTCTAATTTGAATTTACGGCAACTCGTTTTATTTTATTTTTTCCGGACTATATTAACTTAAATGTGTTTCTTCCAATTGCTAATTACTCTAGTGAGCCAACTACTGAATCCAGGTCTATTAGATGCTCTAAATTAGGGTGACCAATCCATTCATTTACACACAAACACACACACACACACACCAATGTGGGTGTGTGTATAAATCATTAGGAAAACAGCTGATGAAGATCTGTTGAATTTCTCAGCATCTGACATATTATATTTATCGTGTTCAATTTAAATGTTACAGTTTATATATCTATATATATATAGATACACCAATGATAAAACCTGGTGGCTAACTTGTAATAATTTGTGTAAATTAAGGTTCTCCGAAAAGCGCTAAAAGATAGTCGAAAACAGAAGCTCCTGAACAAAAGCAGCTTGCTTCTTCCTCTCCTCGTAGTCTTCTCCTTCGACTTTGTCAGGACAATCTGTTTTACTGATGCAAGAACAATATGATTAAATACGATTATCGTTTTTTCTTTTTACGAGAAAATAAGTGTCCGTATATATAAAGCTACGACGACCAATTTTGGGATTTGATAAACTCACCTCTCTGCATCACGAGTTGCAGCAAAACTCGAGGAAATTTCTTTCCTACTGTCTTTAGGGGCTGTCGCAGGCACGGTGCAGAGAAACGGAGAAAGTAGTGGATCATGGCCCGATTCATTCAAATTGCCAGGCCCGGTGATTGAGTTATTACCAAGAAACGAACTTAATTCCCGTAAATCCTTTACGAAATTTGTCGGCACATTACTCCAAAATCCAGACTTCTGAGATTTTTTCCTCCTCTGAGAAAATAATAAAAAAATAAAAATCAAGACTTAATAATTAATTCACATCACATAAGAAAATGAAAAAAAAAAAGGCACACCTTAATCGAATGTGCATGTTGCACCATGAAATGACCGAGCGCGTCTTTCCCTAAGTTCGCTGCACATATCGGACAAACCTGTAATAGAAAGAAAGAAATACAAAAGTCGAGAGTGAGTGCGAAAACGTAATTTTTTTCCCAATGCGTATGTACTGTAAACCGTGAACTGGATCGAACCGGCCCATGGCCATGTATATATTTACATCCAGTTTATCAAGAAGAAGGAAGAGAAACAAGACACTATAAGTATAAGCAATCAAATTACGGCGTTTTTCAAGTCGAAGCAGTGTTCTTGTTGAAGATGGATACAAAGCAACGGAAGTTCGATTTCGACGTAACAAAAAGGGCAAGGAAACCAAGCTCCAACTTCATCACCACCTTCACCTTCAATTAGCATATGATTACCTATTCAATTAATTAATCAAATTAATAAATAAATCACCATCACAACCAAATATTAATTGCATAAGAATGTGACAAATTAAATTCAACATTTTGATCCTTTTCAAAATTTTCTCATTCCCTAAATTGCCCCTAACATAAATCAGATTACATCATATACAGATCAGTAATAATTCAGTTCATATATCTAAAGAACTGAATTTTATCAAGAAAACAAATTTGAAGTAATGCCCATAATTTTTTTTTCTGGGATAAAATCAAGAATTTAAATATTAATTGAAAAAAAAATCAGAAAAAACCCACAAAATATTAAAGAAAATAAGCTTAGAATTTAGAAAAAAAAAGAATCAATTTTATTTATTTATTTAATTACCAGAGTTGGTAAGCATAGTTGTTGATTGGCTATGAACTCTTGCAGCCCAGAAATCTATATCCATTTTCCACCTCTTTTTCTTGAGAGAGAAAAAAAAAAGAGAGAGAGAGAGAGAGAAGTAAATCAAGAACAGAATATAATATGTAATAAATATTGGAAGATTTAATGAAAGAAGAATGAATGAAAAAGAACTGTTCTTTGTACTGAAGAGCAGTGTGCTGCTGTGGTGTGAGTGATACTGGTTTTTATGACATTTTTTTTGTGGAAGCTTTTCTTACACACAATAAAGCTAGTAAATAGATAGCTGACACGTGGCGTTTGCTACAAGAAATTGTTCATTGAATCTTTTTGGACCCTTCATTTTTTCTTTCTTCTTTTCTTCAACTCACCACTTTTTTCTTTAATTACTTTTTCTTTTTTAATGTTGATGAGGTATTAATAGTTCCAACATGCTTTCAATTTAAAATTAAAAATCTCAATATTATTATGTATTTTATATTGTCGGTGATCCAAAATTGGAAAATTTTGATTCATATTCGAAGATTTTTGATTTATGAACAATTTTTTTCGTTCCGATTTCCGAATTTCCAATTTGTTTCTGGTTTTTTTCGGAACGGAATTGAAACTAGTTTTTAGCTTCCGAAAAAAAATCAGAACATTGTCGAATGACTAATTCCGATCTGATCCGTACGATTTACACTCTTATTCAGAAGAAACAAGAAAAAATAAATATGCGAATTGTTTATAATGAATAAAAAAATTAAAAGAAAAGCTATGATGTGTGATGCATATATAAATAATTAATAAAGTTTATAAAATAAATTAAAACAAGCAACTTATATAAATTAAGCAAAAAGTATGTGGCACACCTAAAAGTTTTTTTGGAAAGTAATAATAAAAAAAAATAAAGGTTGTGCAAATGGACAACCTAACAACAAACAATAGCACTAGCAAACACGTCGGACCAGCTCTTAATTATTGTCAAGAATTGTGACTTTGTAGATATATAATTTTATGTACAAAACGTGGGCCAATTTTGGGACTTCTTTATTTAAAAAAAGAAGAAAGAAAAATGAAAATAAAGATGAAAATTAAAAGGATCTTTTTTTTCAAAGATGGTAATGTATAAATTTATGTGTGAAGTACAAATTGGTGACATGTCATGTAGTTTGTGAGCTACTTGCATGAGCATTAGCGGAGTCTAGGATTTTAAGTTCGGAGATCGAATGCATTAAAAAAAACCGGAAGAGGGACTGCCGATTCCATTCAATTGCCAACACGTGGCAGATCCATATTGATGATTCACTTAACTGTCCAATACGGGATAACAAAAATTCCAAATTTGTAAACCATTGACCTTTACCATATTAAATAGATATGGGACTTGGTTTGCACCTCAACAATCCTCCCTTCGAACAAAAGGACCACACACAGATCGGACCACAAAGGAGCACCGAGCCTCGTTGGACTTACCATCTTTGTTCACGCACCAAGCCTTGAATAAAGGACCACCGAGCAAGGCTCACCATCTTTATTCTGCACTATCGGAACACCGAGTCATTTGGCATTCACGCAACGGTAGCTCGCCATATTTGTTCGGCACTGAGAATTTCGACAATTTTCACCACATCGATTCCGGAAATTTCCATCACATGGGTAGTTCTGAGCCATGGTTCTGATACCAGTATTGGGGGCCCACAGGATAGCACAAACTTCACATTGTAAACTATTGACCTTCTTCGTATTAAAGTTTAAACCGATGTGAGACTTAATTTGTAAATTTAGGTATAAAGGGAGCATTTGAGGAAATAATTTTATTTCAAATAAGGCGCAATTTCGAAATTCATCTAATGACTCAAATATTTAATTAATAAAATGTAAAATTATCGTGAAAATGAATTTATCCAAACAAGATGATTAATTTACTTATAAACCTAAACTTAAACATTCAACATTCATACACAGATCTTAACCGTTTAGATACGTATTCAACATTCAATGTTCAATGCTTAAATTTATTAAACACAATCTTAGGTAATTGTTGACGTCTCTAACTAATTTCAATCCAAATTATTTTCGGTAATTGTTGGAATAATGCCGGTTGAACGAAACAATGGGCGGGTTGAGGCGCGGACAAATCATGCTCATGATAAGACGAATTCAAAACCCCTTGTCTCGATCATAGTTAGTATCCTTAAAACACAAAATATATTTGGATATAAAATTTGCAGATATCTCTCGATCCAAAATTATTAAAAGAGTTTGAAATATTTAAATTGAGAATTAAAGGGGGAAAAAAGTAAAAATGTTAAATTTCAAATACTAATTAAGATACTGCAAAACAAACTAAAATCTCTCCTCAAATTTCTAACACACACATTAACAACCAAAAAGCTAATCTACATGAATAACACAGTACAACTACTACAACTACAGATTAAACAAAAAAAAAATCCAATATATATATTAAGACAGAAATTAAAAAACTAATTAAGTAGTACGCAGTACTAGTGATCGGACCAGGAGTGCTTGATTCCCCCTCGCATTAATTAAATGATCATCCAAAATAATTGATGATTAATTTTGTTTTTATGTCTGAAAATGAATCACCCCATATCGAGAAAACTGACTCTGAACGAAGCTCGGTTTCTTGATGTATTGCAATACGAACAATACTTATAATCTTGGCCGCAATATTGAAGCTGCAGTAGTAGCACCGATCTTTCCGTACAACCACCCATGGTGCAACGAGCTATACGTATTAGAATTGTTGCATAGAAACTATATATACTAAGAAACCCTTATAGTATATTGTTGCATATGTATTGACACACACTCACACACATTGTAGACATCAAGAAAGTGTGTTTCTACATGCCTATGTTTAGTGTATATATATAGTGTATGAATCCCTAAAATCTCTTTCTCTCTCTCTCTCTCTCTCTCTCTCTCTCTCTCTCTCTCTCTCTCTCTCTCTCTCTCTCTCTCTCTCTCTCTCTCTCTCTCTCTCTCTCTCTCTCTCTATAAATATATATTCCGCATGCAGGGGTTTGGTCTTTAATGAACAGTGAAGGGCACGTTTCAACAGAGACAGTGAAAGGGGGGCAACAAAGGAAGAAATAAATTAAAAGTGAATTCTTTTTTTCATATGTTTGTTGCCCTAAAGTTAGGGTTCTTTATTAAAGTGGGATTTGTAAGAGAAATTCCAAATTAATCCCATTTTTTGAATTATATATAAATTGCAAAAAAGGGTCTTTCTCTGAGCTGTTTTTGCAATTTTTTGCCTTCTTTTTTTGGTTAAAGTGTTCTTGCAAAGGAGAATTGTCGTCTATATATGTTAAATTTTTTAAAATGCACTCTTTTTTAGGGGACTTAATTTAATATTATATAAATGAAAATATTGCTTTATAGAACAAATAATTAAGGATAAATTCCACTTTCCTCCCTGTACTTTGACTCGGTATCACTTTACCCCCTTCTACTCTCAATTACATCGATTACACCGTTTGATCTAAGTATAAAAATTACAAAAGAAAAATCATCCCTCACAGTTTAAATAATTATAAAAAAAAATTAAAAATAAAAATAAATTGTAGCTACCGTTGTGGACTATGCTTTATCGTTCTCTTGATTTTTCTTTTCCTTTTTTGTTTTTTTAATAATTATTTAAACTTAGAGGGGTGGTGTTTTTGTAATTTAGAGCTTAGACCAAATGATTACATCTAACAGCAATGACCACATTGAGATAATTTTTTAAGTACAGAGGGGCAAATCGATGCAATCAAGAGTAGAAGGGGGTAAAGTAATATCAAGCCAAAGTATCGGGGTGAAAGTAAAATTTACCCAATAATTAATTAATTATTGTACTTCACAGTTGTGATATGTTTTATTACTATATATTAATATATTATTGCATCATTAGTTGGTTTGGTCAAACAATTCGCTTTAGTACAACGTTAACATTAGGCTGCTTTTCGCCTAGCTAACTATACATATATGGATGCACATATATTCCTATACAAGATATATACTCATATCTTAAAGTTGAAGCCATAATTAAAATAATATAGGTAAAATAAGCTATGATGCACGGAAACAACTTCTATATACACGCGTTTTCACGCTTTAAAAATGTTTCTGAAATTGAAACGCAATGATATATGTCGGAAACGTTTTAGGGCCGTTTTTCATAAATATTTGGGGGATTTGTGGTAATAATGAAAAAATGAAAACTCGTTTCCGAAAAAATCAAACATGTTTTACATAAACACTCGAAATTGCCTACGCTTAGAAAAATTTAAATCTTATGTATATTTTTCACTTCTAGTGGTGTTTTAGTATTTTTTGGTAGATGCTAATTGCATACGAAAGTAAATTTATATGCCCCGAATATAATTTGTGTTATGATAATTTCGATTGAAACTTGTAAATTATATATATTTTGTAGATAAAAATATGTGATTGATGATAAGTATAAAAGTTAAACTTTATAATATTTTTTAGAAATTACGGATGAATCCCTATATTTTTTAGAAATTACGGATGAACCCCTATATTTTTTATACTTACACATTTCCCCACGTTTCTGTATCCAACTTTTTGAAAAATTGGCCATGTGTCCGTTTTTCCATTTCGCCGTTCCCATATCCGATCTGTGCTACATAGGGTAATATCAATTTAAATTCACATTTTATGTTAATTAATATAGCGCGCTGGCACTAAATTAATAAAGTGCAAATTCACATCGCTCTTAAGCTTTGGAGATATAAATATTAAATAGATAAACTCACCAAAACTTAAGCTAATAAGTGAATTGTCATATTAAATAGGGTAAATTACAACAACCCCTAAGGTATGGTTAAATTACAAAAAAAACCCTCTTGTTTGGATAATTACAACCACCCCTCAACTCCTCAAATTTAGTGGAATTTTCGAGATTATATGGAATATTATCACTTTTGTACCCGTTTTATCCCATTTGAACTCTATATTTTGAAGCAAGATGATCATAATATGTGTTTTTTGGCTTGTATATATCAGATTGTGGTGCATCAGAAACTGTATTCTTACACAAAACGAGTACAAACTAGAGCACATTCCACGAAATATAGATGATTATGTTGAATTTGACACCATAAGGGTGGATGTATAAGAAAAAATCATAGTTGAGGGGGTAGATGTAATTATGCAAACAAGATGGGTTTTTTTGTAAATTGACCATTCCTCAGGGGTGTTTGTAATTTACCCTATTAAATATATGAAATATCAAATAATTTACTTCAATAACAACTTAACCCTTTAAAATGCTTGATTATTCAACACTAGCTAGTACTATGCACTATGCAGTGTCTTCTGATCAGACGGTGTTCGTTGAGGGACCACGATAAAACACGTATGTGTGAAACATGGGATCCCCACTCCCCCACTGTGGAGGACCTTTTTTTGCATACTTAGTCGTGTTTTTTTGCCAGCAATTGTAATAAAGCCAGGTTTATTGGAGAGGAAAAGCAAAGGTGCAGTAAGCAAGGCACGCCTTTGCTTATAAAGTTGATCTGTGGACCAATAAATATGAATAAATAGACGTCGCGTGGAAGACACTTCTTGAAATTAAATATAGTTGTTTCAATATGATTTATATTTATTTGATTAATTTATGACTAAATGATACTAATCACTCTTAATCCTAGCTCCTACTTATTAATTAATTTAACTAATCTCCAACCATGGTGATTTAGGATTGTTAAATGCTAAATACATCGCTTATATATTGTAGCTCACAAGGTAAAATGAGACACTACAACAGATAATTTTTAGCAAGGTTGTAAAAACTGGAAATCGGATCTGAGACGGTTAAGCATTTGTCTCACAGTTTATCGGTGTTGCGATGATTAATCAACGATAAATTGTAAATAAATCATTTTTTTTCTCGTGTTTTATGTTATATGTTATATTATTCTCAATACGCGAAACATATATAAAAGAAGATATATAAACATGGTTCTATCATTATTATTTATAATAATAATAATAATAATAATTTAATAATAATAATAATAATAATAATAATAATAATAATAATAATAATAATAATAATAATAATAATAATAATAATAATAATAATAATAATAATAATAATAATAATAATAATAATAATAATAATAAGAAGAAGAAGAAGAAGAAGAAGAAGAAGAAGAAGAAGAAGAAGAAGAAGAAGAAGATCGTACGTAGTAGAATAAAATCCTTACAAGATACAAATAAAACGCAATTTTTTACATTCAAAATTATGTTTGAACATTACAAGTATATATTATTAATAGGTCATTTAAAGATAACAATTAACAAGAACAAGATAAAACATAAACTCACATGCCAAATTTTAATTTTGTACTTTTGTCAAAAAAGAAACAACTAGATTTAAAAATCGATTTTTGTCATCTTAGTTTGATCCGCCTCCAAGATTTGACCGCATCAGTCCGCCTTCAATAAAATGGCTTAGGCTTGAGCTCGAGCTCGAATCCAAAAGCAAATACCTAGAGAGCTCGAAGTCGTTAAAATGGATTCGAGCTCGAGTTTGGCTCGTTTACACACCTACTACATGCACAACTTAGTCAATCGAGAAGACGTAACAGTAAGATAATAGTTAGTAAATTAATTAGATTGAAAAATAATCACCACTAATCCATTATTAATAACCGTCTAACCCATAATTTAATTTAGATTTTAGGAAAGTAAAAATATATGGATTAAATCGTCCACTACTTTCAGTATTGAACCACCTCTTCTTGAGAGATCGATTGACCGGCTGCCTCGACCGATTTTTAGAACATTGATTTTCAGAATGACAATATTTAAATAATTATTTTGACTGAATTATCACCAACATTATTATGTCACTAATTCAACAAGGTGATAACCAAAAAAGAATTATTAGTGATAAATAAGAAATTGTCTATTAAACAACAAATGATATATATTCTTGCACTTGTAGTGTGAATGTGAATTTTTTGTTTGTATACAATTCAACTATTCATGAAAAGTGAAGTAAAAATATTAAAATAATAGATAAATAATGACAAGGTGAATTCTCTTAATTTACTAAAATATTAAATTGTCGAACTAATAATTTAGTAGGTTTTTATCGAATTCGAACCAGAAAAAATTACTATTTAAGTGAGGTTAATTAATTTATTGAGGATTAATTTATAATAAGTTAAAATGACAAATATAATTCAAAAAATGCAACCAAATACGGGTTTGAATGAACGGGTCCGGATCCAAAACACCAGTACCCGAATCTTCAACTCTGATCTAAACCCTTAAACCCTTGCCAAAAACCCAAACCCCCAAAAGCTTCAGATAATCCACAGAGCAGCCATGAATAAATTCAAGAGAATCCTGACTCACTGCCGACTCGCTAACTCGCTTTCCTCCAGAAATTACTCTGTTCGCAGCGACAAGGTGACTCATTTACCTCGTATCTCCATTTTTCCTTCGTCTAAAATCCATTCTTCAATCAATTTCACAAACTCCCACAATCAAAGATTCTTCTTTTCATCAAAACCCGAATCGTTTATCGAGATTTTTTCGTCCAATGATTGGTCCAAGAAATTGGATAAAGAGCTCGAAGATTCAGATTTAGCCCTAACCCATGAAAATGTCATGTATGTATTGAAGAAACTGGGCAAAGAACCGAATAAAGCTTCCAGGTTCTTGAAATGGGCTGTCGAAAAGAACGGGTTCGAGCCCAATTCTTCGATATACAGCTCGATTTTAAGAATTTACGCGAATAAGGATTTCTTGAAGGAGTTTTGGGTAACAATCAAGGAAATGAAAGAGAAGGGTTATTACATCGACGAGGAAACCTACAAAACTATTTTCTCGACTTTCCGCGGTTTGAAAATGGAAAACGAGGCCACCGCGTTGCGCCATTTCTACGAGAGGTTGATTAAAGAAAACACCATCGAGGATAAAGTGAAACAAGTGGTCGACGTAGTTAAAAGCGACGAATGGGGAGAAAATGTCGAGAGTCAGTTGTCGAATATGGAAATCACAGTCTCCGATAATTTCGCGTTGAGGGTTTTCAAAGAGCTTCGAGGGAAAGGGTACCCTGCAAAAGCTTTCGAATTTTTCAAGTGGGTCGAGCGAAGTTTGAATTTCAAGCACAACGGTGTTACGTACAACGGCATTCTTAGGGTTCTTTGTTGGGAAGATTCCATTTCGGAGTTCTGGTTCGTGATGGATGAAATGAAGGGAGCCGGTTTCGAACTGGATATCGACACGTATATAAAAGTGTCGAGGCAGCTTCAGAAGAATAAAATGTTGGGCGATGCGGTGAACTTATACGAGCATATGATGGATAGCTCGTTCAAGCCCTCGTTTACCGAATGCAATTCCCTTTTACGAACAATCGCAACTTACACCACACCGGATCTTGATTTGGTTTTCAGAGTTGTGAACAAATACGAGGCGGCTGGATATTCCTTCTCTAAGAATATATACGACGGAATTCATAGGTCTTTGACTAGTCTAGGAAAATTCGACGAAGCGGAGAAAATCGTAGAAGCCATGATAAAGGCCGGATTCGAACCCGATAACATAACCTACAGCCAATTGGTGTTCGGGCTTTGTAAATCAAGAATGTTCGAAGAAGCAACTAAAGTACTCGATGTAATGGAGGAGCAAGGTTGCGTACCCGATATTAAGACGTGGACAATATTAATAAAGGGCCATTGTGCAGCCGATCAAATCGATAAGGCGTTGCTCTGCTTTGCGAAGATGATGGAAAAGGGTTTCGATGCAGATGCAGATCTTTTGGATGTTTTGATAAACGGGTTTTTGAGCCAATCGAGGATTTTGGGGGCCCACACGGTGCTTGTTGAATTAGTGGCGAAAGCTCGATTGAGGCCTTGGCAATCTACGTACAAGAACTTGATCCAGAAGCTTCTAAATGAGAGGAAACTCGAGCAAGCTATGGAGCTTCTTCGTTTGATGAAAAGACATAATTACCCTCCTTTTCCGGAGCCTTTTGTGAGGTATATTTCGAAATTTGGATCGGTGGAGGAGGCTAAGGAGTTCTTGATGGCTTTGAGTGTGAAGGAATATCCGACTGTTTCGGCTTATCAACATGTGTTTAAGTCGTTCTTTGACGAGAGTCGACACTCTGAGGCTAAAGATTTGCTGTTTAAGTGCCCGCATCATATTCGTAAGCACCCTGCAATTAGTGCTCTGTTTGGTTCGGCTGATTAATGACAGATGTTTTATGTTAGCTTGAATGCAAAGGAGAAGAAAGAAATTTAATAAGAGTTGTGGTTTGTGATGTGTGTGATTTCAAACGTTACATCGTATTTGATTATGTATTTGTAATTTGCATGTACACCTTTTGTGGTTTCTGCAAAGAAATTTTGATCCCTTTCGTGACTTTTTTGTTACTGAGTTTGATCAGTTCTTACACCAAATAATTTTGTTGACGAGTTTGATCGTATTTCAAGCTTTCGTGTTTAATATCGATCGATCTATACTTCATACGAATGTTTTTTATGTTTCCTAACTTATTTGTAATACTTGTTATTATAAGAAATAAAAGGCAAAAATATCTTCCTTCTATGCTTTCCTCTAATGAATCTAATCTAAAGATTAACATAGAGACATGTCTCTGTGTCAAGTAATTAAAAGCCTAAAAATTACAATTACACCACACAAATAAGCGTTTTGTAACGTAACGTGCTGCCTACTTTTACATACTTGTACTAATTTTTGACATGAAAGAGGAATCATATGGTAGAAAGACACGGAATTCAGTCGGGTATTTCGGAACATTCTCTTCGCGCTGTCTCAATCATCTTATGCAAGAATTTACCAGGTTCACAGCCGAAAGGATTTGCAAGGGCAGCATGTGTCAAAAATGGAAGCTTTCTGAGCGATCGCCCACTCAATCCCTGCAGATGGAAATAAGCACGAGTAAGCTAAAGTTCGATCTTAGAATTTCCATTTATGAGTTGCTGCTATTATAAGGAGCTTAAAAGCATCAAAATTTCACTTATTTCAATCAAAATACCAATCCTATATACGTCACGTGCATAATTGAAATTAACAGATTTACTTGAAATTAAGCTACCTCACATGCTTCCGCAGCTGCAAGTAGAGGTACACCAAGACTATATGGAGATGCAGCCTCGGGGATTAGAGCTGTATTTAATTGCTCTTTCAGACTTGTAAAACTTGGGACAAACAAGTTATCACCATCCTACATGAATTCCATTCACAAACTTAGCATAATCGTAAGTTCCACTCTCAGCAGCTTGGCATTATATATTTACGCATAGAGACAAATACCTGAAACCCGGAATTTGATAGAATTCCAGTCCTTAAAAGCTCTACCAAACAAGATCTTAGGATTTCGTAACGTGCTTGGAGAGTTGGAGGACCCACGTACGCCTTTATGTCAGCTCGATCGACAAATGCTATATCTGCAACCAAATCATTTCTAATTGAAATTATTCTTACTTGGTGTAGTGCGATAAAACATTAAAACATCAGAAATTCATATCTCACCAATAGCAGCAGTTATATTTGATGTAGTTAGAATCACTACATTGGGTGAAGACTTTAACTTGTCCATCTGGGTCAAAAGGGCATTGACAACCTGGGAGACGAAATAAAGATCTTGTTTAGAAAGAAGCGTGTATAGTAAATAACTCGAGTTTATTCCATTTAAAGCAAGAAAGATACCCTTATAGAATCTGAAGGCTCGGAACCAGATAAAGCAGCCTTCCTGGCAGCAGCTAGGCTTTCAACTTCATCTACATAATTTGATCGGGTAGCATTATGTATGATAAATCCAATTAGACAATAGCAAATTGACAATATCTGTCATCAAAATTCTCACCAATCAAGACAAATACCATATTGTTTTCTTCCTCTACCATTTCCTGTATTTTGGCGAAAAGCTTTGCCACCTGAAATCAGAAGTTCAAATCAGCTACAATGATGCCTAGCAGTGAGGAACACAGATAAAATTGTCGTAATCCTTGACCATGTGACCTGATATGATTCGACTTGTGATCTCACAACTCAAGTAAAACTATAATCTAACTAACATACACTTCTCGTGTGTGTTTGACTTGGATGTATAAACTAACTTTCGGTTATATACATGTATATTAGAAAGATGTAAGATGCTCAATTCATGTGGATAAAAGATGCAGGCATTCTGAAATGTCATTGCAGTCATGGCAAAAACTCAAAAAAAAAAAAAGAAAGAAAAAAAAAAAAAAAAAAAAACCATTGTCCAAGAGATCATCTGTTACTATCTAGTATCTAGGCTAACTATGAGATTCTCCTTTTCCAGCTCATCTCCACTAAACATTTTGAAAATTGATCACATGTCTAATAGGTGTATGAAAGTGAAAATGAATTGTAAAAATGAAGAGCAGATGGATGGGACTTACTAGCTTGCCACTTTCAGAAAACCATTTACTGAACAAGGAATGTGCATTAATCTCAATCAATTGGCATTGCGGGTACCTGATTTGGAAATAGTAATAGCCAAATAAAAAAATGAGACGAAATGAAGATTACAAGAATACGAGAATCCAGATGAACGGCTGTTGTAATAACCTTGAGCTAAAGCGTATTGAGAGTTTTTGTGCCAGTGCTTTGCATAACGACGTCTTGCCTGTGCCTGGAGGTCCATGAAGAAGAATGATGCTGCAGAAACCATTGGGATAAAAATAGGAACTCAGTGAATAAAACATGAATAATATTAAAGAGCGGATCTTGAAAATTGCAAGAAAGAATAACGAGCAAATAATTGGGAATGCTTAACACTTTGATGTTTTGCCGCCATTAATCAGCAACCATGTATCCTATCTTTAAAAGCATGAAAATTTTGTATTTCCCAACTTTTTTGCAATGTCTATTGTACCTCTATCATTAAGTTCAAATATCAATTAAATTTGAATGCCAAGTGTCATTTTGTATCCTTTCAAGAATTGGAATATATTTCCTTGTCTACCATAATTCTTTCTAAATTTAGAATTTTTGGATAAAGTTACTTTTATGTAACACTAGATTTTAAGAGCCATCCAACACTAGCTCATGAGCTTATCATACCTGCTACCTATGCACACTCAAAGATTTATACCTCTTATTTTCATTTATGCCTTTCAGTATAACAGAGAGCACTATATTTGAGAAAAGCAAATTGTCTTAAGCATTCTGTACCACAAGTCGTTCCAATCATAAATTAGCAAACTGCAAGCTGGAAAGATAAGCGTTTAGGCATATAAAAGATTTTTTTTCTAGAATTCGTAAACTAACCGGTTCCATGATACAAGGGAAGGATTGACACCCTTGTCAGTGAAAAGTAAAGCACTTGCTGAATAACGTAGAAGCCTCTGTTTGAGACCATAATCATAAATTAAGCTGCAGAAAAGAAGGAAAAAAACACATGCCTTTAGGTTTCTTATTTAATCACTGCTAAAAATGGATATTGTTAAACAAACCTTTCCCACATGCCATCAAATTCTTTTGCAGGAAGAATCCATTCGTTAAAGCTAGCAAGTTGACCATCATTGCTTAATTCTTCACATGGCCCTTCCTCACTGAGCTGAAAAATGCACAAAAATTACATCAAATGAAAAGTTAGTTATTGCTTTGTCCAATTTTAACCATACAAAGGCATGTAAAAATGTTACTGAAGGCAATTCATCTCTTTACTCCAACATGGTTTCTTTCTTTACTTAACGAAAACTTATTCGATAAAGATTCGATATAATAAATTAGAAAGCTTAATGATTTTCACGAAAAAAGTGCAAGTAGACAAATAAATACAATGAGAAAATGGATAAGCATTGTGAGAGAAAAAAAATGACCTGGAAAACATGCACGACAGGTTTGACTTGCCAGAATAAAAGAATATTGTGCTCTTCCACCCAAACATCTACAAATCACCAAATAAAGATTCCAGGACAGAGGAACATAACAATATAAAATGGATATATTTATACACTATTCAGATGAAAAGAAAACGAAAAATGTAAGCAAAAGTGTATTTCATTTCGAAGTTGCTTTCTAAAGAACCGACTTTGAACTCAGAAACATAAAACTACCTGAATCGCATATACACATTCGTTGTACATTTTCCACAAGAAAAGTATCGTCGATTGGAACTGGGATTGGACCATCCTCATAGCTCATGCTTCTCTTTTCCAGCATTCTACATAGGAATCACAATTGCATCACATATTCTTTAATCAGAAAATAAATTAAAAATGCTTTAAAAAATAGTTTGTTAAATAAATTAACACGGCAACAAACACGAATTATCTATTTGCAATATTGTGATTTTACCTTTCGACTGCAGAACGGACATCTTCAGCCCGTGCTGTACTAGATGGTTTCAGTAAAACCTCAACTGCGGCAACAATTAGATCATCACATTAAACAATAACCACATTGCTAAAACACTCAAATTTGAGGGGAAAAAAATAAAAAATCAGCTTCCACTGTGGAACAAATTCTCCAGCTACACAAAAAAAAACCTAGAATTTTATGCTCACATTTATGTATATACCTGACACAAGGACTTTATCTTCTCTGGGTAAAGGAGGGGGCGGTGGCGGCGACAGCTGCGGTGGTGGAGGAGGCGGCGCAGCTGGTGGCTCAAAAACGACATGGTCTTGCTCCGGTAAATTGCATTCGCCGGGATTATGCACGGAAATGTCCATTGGAGTACTCATTTCGGTGGCAGACATCACACACAGAATCAAATAATTTTGAAATAATAAAATCCGATTGCCCAAACCCTAGGTGAAATGGGGATTTTTAATTTGAAATTGGACGCGGGAAGAAGAACACACCTCGTCAAACTCAGCCGGAGACCTAAATAAAGCATTAGTATTATTTCTCTAGTATTTTAATATCATTTAGTTAAATTTATTTTCACATATTCTTTCTTGTTAATAAATATAAAATAAAAGGGTAAATTACAACCACCCCTGAGGTATGATCAAATTACGAAAACTCCCCTCTTGTTTAGATAATTACAACTATACCCTCAACTCCTCAAATTTAGTGGAATCTTCGAGATTACATGGAATATTATCACTTTTGTACCCGTTTTATCCCATTCGAACTCTACATTTTGAAGCAAGATGATCACAATTAGGTTTTTTTGGCTTGTATATATCAGATTGTGGTGCATCAGAAACTGTATTTTTACACAAAACGAGTACAAATTAGAGCACATTCCACCAAATCTGGATGATTATGTTGAATTTGACACCATAAGGGTAGGGTGTAAGAAAAAAACATAGTTGAGGATGGTAGATGTAATTATCCAAACAAGAGGGTTTTTTTGTAAATTGACAATACCTCAGGGGTGTTTGTAATTTACCCTATAAAATAAAATAAAAAAGAATAAACTTCCTATTTGTAATCTGACTGAAATTTACAAAATAAGCGATTTATATTTTGTTATCTTACATACAATTTATATTCGAAGCCATTAGCCTCAAGATTTTAAGTTCGTGAGGCGCCGAAAGCATTAAAAGATTATAGGGAACCGTTAGTGCTATTATACACGAATCTTTCACATTTTTTTATAAAAAAATAAGAATTTGAGAAATATTGAGGGGTCATGGCCCCCAACCTCCTCAACCCTTTGAAGTAATGTGTAATTCATATTGTTTAGTGACATACTTTTATAAAGATTGTGGTCAAATTGGATCTCCAATATATATGAGAGCCATCTAAAATAATTAATTAAATGACTTAAATAACCTCCAATATGAAATTTGTTTTTCTTTGTTTTTGGAAATTTAAAGTGTAAGAGATAGAAAGCCAATAGGCAATAGGGCCATAGATTATGACTTATGAGGCATAAATGAGATTAATTAAAGAATACCGACTCAATTGAATACCTAAATAAGCGACGGTGCTATTAAATATCATAAAGCCTATCTAAATTATGACCGCATTATATGTAAAACCGATCTACTTATCAGTTGATAAAGTAAGTAGAGTGTGATGTCTAATAATTTCAATTGTTATAATGTATAGGTATAATTTTTTTTTTTTTAAATATTTGTCAAAATCATCAATTCGATTTCTTTTATCGGAACTTTCTAGTCCAATATGTGGCTGGCTGCGAATTTTTCAATCAATACAAACAGTAGTATCAAGTATGTAGTCCCATTATTCCTAATTTTGTTGATAGGGATGTATTATTTATTTCATTTTTCCACCTATATAATAATGGAAGAGACAAATAAATATTAAAGTCATCCATACCCCATAAGTCACTCATCTAGAAATCACAAGACTCATATATATATATATATATATACACCACTCCAAAACAAAATAAAATTGTGCTGCTCAAAATTTTGCACCTCACCTCATCATCTGAATTTCCAACATGAGGCTCAAATTCACTCCAAGAAAATAAAAACATGTCCCAAAAAAAAAAAACTCTTCAAATTGCAACAAAAAAAAAGAAATAAATAAAAGAAAATTATGAAGAAAAATCAGAAGCATGAACAAGAACAAGAAGAAAAAGAAGACATTGAAATCCTCAAGGCAGTAGCACAAGCATGGCATGGCCAATCCAGCAGTGCCAGGTCATCAACTGCGGCAGCATCGGAATTCGACGCCCACCGAAGATTCTTCAAGGGGAGGCCGACTCGGTTCAAGATCGAGGCCGCGACGAATTTAGCGACGACGAAGAAAAATAAAGACGATAGCTACTACCACCACCAATGTGGGGCCAGTTGGGATTTCAGACAGTCACTATGGGATTCTTACGAGATTATATCGGTTTCCAAGAAGTTGGAAACCGGTTTAGTTATGGCCGACCCGTTTTCCGCGCTGGAAAACGGGTCGGGCGTAGTCAAGAAGCGTAAAGAGGGTAAGAATAGCTTGAGGAACTTGTTCAACAAAATGTCTTCTAGAAGATTCAGTGAAGAAGATTTGCCGTCGGATTAGATTTATTCAGCTTTAAATACGATTTTTGAGGAATTAGATTTCTTGTTATTACCGGTTCGAATAAAATTTTCTTGTCTCTCTTAGATACATGATATATATGTATCGTACGATTTTTCGGATATTCGGAAGCTAAATTATTCCCGGCTATAATTATTTACGGAAACAATTTTATGTTTACTTTGTACCAATTCCGACTCCGCATAAGGATGTAATTGCACAAGAATAGTATAAAAAAGTAAAAACGCAGGCGATTATATCGAAAAACATTGAAAAAAATAGGAATGCGAAACCACATCATAAGTTTTCACCTCTAATGCACGGACACGCGTTTCGGACACTCGGACACCCGTGTCGGCCCATGTCCGTAGTTTCACCTAAATAGGACACCCGTGTCAGGCCGTGTCTGTAATTTTGAAAAATATATGGCACACATGTCCCAAATTGGATACCTCTTTTTATAATTTATAAATATACCTTCGAAGTTTTATAATTTATAAATGTACCCTTGTAGTTTTATAATTTATAAATACACCCTTATATTTCTTATAATTTATAAATATGCTGTGTCCGCGTTTCAGTGTCCGTGCATCATAAGTTCACACATATCCCATACGTATATGCAAGAAAAACAAGTACCCTAACTAAAAGAGAGGCATGTTATTTATATTAATAAATATCGCCATAATACGACACACGCTTCGTATTTATTACACCTTAAAAAGGTGTTCGATTTTCTTCACGCATTGAAATTCCTGTGCTTCTGCTGGATAAATCCATCAGCCTCCATATCAATCGTTATTTTCTCGTCACGTTTTCCATCCTTATCAACAACCTCAACAAGGTGAACTTTCTTGTACTGCACCATAGCCTCGGGGTAAAAGTTGCCCACGTGTTTGTCCTGACGGGGCGATGAGCTGGCAGTAACCGTGTGGGCCCGCGGGCTGCCGGAATAATCAGAGACCATTACACCTGCAGAACTAGGCATTCTTTGCACTCTCGTAACACGTTGGAGGTATTCGTCTATGGAGTCTTCTCCGTAGTAGTTGCTCCTCTCGGAGTACACCTCGTAGTTTCTTTGCATTGCGTTTTTCTCTCTCTAGCTCGCTCTTATCGAACTTGGTGATAAATGTTACTCGAGATTTATAGGGCCATGCTTTTGCAAAAAGATATTATTCGATCGAGCGAGATATTATTGGATTGCTCTTTCATGAATCAGATGCTTCTTGATCCTTTGTCGGTTTCAAGAAGTATATCCAATTATTATTCTCTCATTCGATTTTTTTCAGAGCTTCTTATTCGTGCAATAATGTGCGACAAGAAACAAAACGCCATTGATTAGTATGATTACTTCCCTCACAATCCAAGAAGCTTAACTCTTGAGCAATGCAAAATTGCACAAATCACCCCCAAATATGCTGAAAACCGCACAAATTACCCCAAAAGATGTTGAATGTCGCACAATTCAACCCTAAACGTGTTGAATATCGCACAAATTACCCCTGAATATGCTGAAAATCGCACAAATCAATCCTTTAAACAAATATTGTAATTACCGTATCGTATGTTATCGCTGTATCGAAGCGATATTTAGTGATATTTGATTACAAGCATTACATATGCCGAGTCGTATCATTTCCATAGAAATATCTCGCGATACATATCGCAGTATACCGCGATATTAACTACACTGATTCAGACAACTCTACCATGAATTTTCCGGTTCGAAAAGAGTATATATTAACATCAACAACCAAGATACGATGGCGAAAACTCTAAATAAATTGAACATAAAAAATAAAAAATAATTAAAAAAAAATAAAAAAACCCCAAATACCAAGAAAAAGAGTACGTTCAGTAAACTTAGAATTATAAGTGATAATAGTCATCAAATAATAGTTATTAAGCCAAAAAAAAAAAAAAAAACCCCGAGTTTCGAGTGCACTCATATGACGTTGTACACCTCATATACACTCGTTTTATTTTCTTCCCACCACTTATCTGCCTGTCGAGGCGAAAAGAGTTTCTCGCTGCAGTAAAAAAAAACATACAAAACCAATTAACATATTATTCAATCTTGATTTTTCTTTATTGAAAAAATTCCACGTGTAAGACAAAATTTCGGTACCTAAAACGAATTCGTTCGATACGACTGGCACCATCCGGTAACGAGGTGAGAGTTATTTCAACACCGGGTGCGTACGTTTCGACCCTTGCTAGTCTCTATAAAATTTAGCCTAGTTAGCTCCATTAGATAGTGAATTAATAAAATAAAATAAAAGAACAAATAAATAAATAACGTCACGTACACCGTCCGCCGTCAGATGAAAACCACCGTAACCGTTTTCCACTACTTCCACTCCCTTTTTGGAGTTGCCAGGCTGCTCAAGGCTATCTCCCACAACTCGCTTTGCTTTCGCAGTTGGAATTCTTAACGCATCATCAACCTATAAATCAATCGAGGCAACCAATGCAAATGATGTAATTCGAAAACAAAAATTAAAATATAAATAAAAATAAAAATAAATATAACAAAATATCAAACCTTGATATAAATAGATATAACTTGTCCGAACCGTTCGTATGAGGGTGACATCAATACCCAGAACGACGTGTAGTAGCCCGGAAATTCGGGAGAAGTGAAATCGACGGAGATATCGAGATCCTCGTCCACCATCAAACCGTTTGCAGGAATCTAAAATAAAAAATAAAAATAAGAAAAAAATATATATAGAAAGAGAGAGAGAAATTAAAATAAATAAATAAACTCAACCTTCACTTCGAAAGAAGTTTGACTAGTGAATGCAGTTCCGCCGATCCAAGCTATTCGTGTTTTCTCGGGCCATGCAGTAAAACCGTTGTTTCTCATCTTCCATATCTTTGTTAAACGAGTCGAAGGCGGCACGCTACAACCTTCCACTAAATTCACATCTTCAACGCAAAAACTCTGGAGCTTCTACGCACATGGAATCGAAACACGCAAAAAAAAAAAAACCCGAATTCGTATCACTAAACATAACCCAAATTACGAAAAGAAATAGCACAAAGATCGAACGAAGACGTACGGGTTTGGTGAATTCCATGGCCTCCAACCTGTCGATGCGGCTTTCAAATACCAAGAAGCAGGCGGTGCAGATTCTACAAAGAGGGGACGAAATTGGAATAAGTTCGCGTTTAAAAAAAAAAAAAAAGATTATACTAAGAGGGTGTTTGGCTAAGCTTATAAGATGTTTTAGAGCTTATAAGCTCTTCCAAAGTGTTTAGTAATTTTTTTTTAATAAAAAATCTTAATTTTTTTAAAATAAACTGTCAGAGAACAAATAAGAGAACAAATAAGATCGCCATTATCCAAACACTCCAAAAATCAATCCTAAAAATAAGATGTAACAGCTTAGCTCTTATGAGACGTAAGAGCTTATTAGTTGTTTAAAATAACACTCTAAATAGAAGATTAATTAGCACCATTATTAATTCGTTCATTAAATTACGTACCCCGTCGAATTGACCCCGTACGTAGATTTCTCGTTGATCCCACAAACATCACAAAAAGGACTCCAACTCCAACGCGAGAAACTACTACTTCCACTAGGTAATCCATAAACCGGATAAGAATATGTATCAGGATAATCAGACTCATTTAGAACCTTCTCAAAAGCAGAAGCAGAAGCAGAAGCAGAAGCAGAAGCTGAAGCTGAAGGCGAAGCCGAAGCAGAAGCTAAAAAATCACTATTAGTAATAGGACGCGTTATCGATTCAGTAATCTCTGCTTTAAACGACAAATCTTCGATGAGCTTCTCCATTTTTTCTTTCGGATTAAAACTCCGACTCGAATCGAACTTAACCGCATCACTATTAGTAATAGGACGCGTTTTCGATTCAGTAATCTCTGCTTTAAACGACAAATCTTCGATGAGCTTCTCCATTTTTTCTTTCGGATTAAAACTCTGACTCGAATCGAACTTAACCGCATCGATATTTTCAAGAGGTGAACTCGAGGGGTTGAAACTGATGCTCGAGTTGATCTTCATCGAATCGTTTTCGTGAATCAGCTTAGTGACAGTGAATCTGATGGGGTTCAAACCCTGCATCACCGCATCACGAAGATCGATAAAATCGACAATAGTCGCCACATCACCATCTTCGTCTATGTAAGTGACCGTTATTTCCGTGTCGGGTGAAAACCCGAATAGGGAAAAGATTAGGCTTCGGAGTCCGTCAACAGTTAGGTTTACTTCACCGTCGATTACACGAGTCCTAAATCGCCTCATTATTTCGCCATATGTAACCTGCATTAATTTTTATGAACATTTTATTATAAAGAAATCAAAAAGAAAAATTAATAAAAAAAATTAGAAGGTCTAAAATCCATCATACGTGTTATAGCAGTTACACCATGAAAAATAAACAACATTCAAAAAATTAAAAGAAAAAAAAAAAAAAAAAAAAAAGGAGGTCATAATTAGCTCACAAAAAATCCAAATTAATGAAAAAAAAAAACTCAACTTTTTTCTTCTTTTCTGATTTTGTCACAAAAAAATCCTAATTTTTTTTATCGAGGGCGCGAACCCCGAAAATTTAAACTTGTAATAAATTCCTAGACTTAGCTACTGAAGAAACCCTTAACACAAGAATCAAACAAGATAAAGAAATTTCGCATCATAAAATCCCAAAAAAATTAATTAAAAAAAACACATTAAAAATAATAATAACAACAGCAAACAAATCATCAGAAAGTAATCGAATTTCGTTCCAAAGAATACATATTTTACACAGTATATATATACAATACAAGCATGGAATATTAAATATCAAAAAATAAAATAAATAATTAATTGAGAACCTTGATCACCACAGTAGAATCGGCCTCCATAACTAAACTCCAAATCTTGTTTCAGCAAAACCCAAAACCCAAAAACCCTAGATTTTATGTGTATATATATATGTATATATATATATATATATATATATATATATATATATATATATAATCTGTTGAACCGATATACACGAAATCCACGCGGAAGGGGAAGGCGTGGCGAATAGGGAGAGTTGTGATAGGACAATGTACGTAAGTGAATACACGAAGAGTTGTTAGCTAATGTGGCTCTATTTTTTCAATTTTATTTTTATTATTTATTATAATTCCTTTTTCTTGTAAAATAAACAAAGAAACTTATAAGGTCATAAATAACGAGTCCATAAATATAAACCTAATTTAGTGAAAATTCGAACCGAATTTCTTAATTTCGTCGATTTTGATCTGATTGGTGCATGAATAAATTACATTTTTCGATTTTTGCCAAATTAGATCCGATTTTTTTTTATTATTATTTAAATAGTGAAAAACAAAAATCAAATTAATACATAATAAGAAAATATAATACACTAATATAGTAAAATTTAATAATATAGTATTATTCATATTTTATATAACATTAGTTTTTTTTTTTAAATCTTACATATTAAGATTTATAATCCAAATAAATAGACTAAGATTTAACAAATTGAAATTCTAGCTTTATCTCTTAAGATTTGAGATATATTGATGAAAAATAGAAGATTAATAATTGTAGAAAATTATAGTTTAAAGTTAGTAGAGAAAAAATATAAAAAATAAATAATTACATAAATATCAATAACGGATTCTTCACGGGTTGGTTTTAATTTTGATAATTATTAAAAATTATAGTTAGAAATTAGTGGAGAAAAAATATTAAAAATAAATAATTACAGAAATACCATTATGGGTTTTTAGGGTTGCCCATTGTTTCTTTCTTTTATATATAAGATATAAGATATAAGATATACTTACTTGCACACTGCACTTTCTCCTTTCAAGTTTCGTTTACAGTTAGCTCTCTAACTCATGCGAAAAGTCTGAAATGCCCTTCACTTTATACCAGTGTTGAGAAGGGGCAAAGAGATAAAATGGTTGCAATGTAGAGGGGAAAGCTACGGTGGCGCGAAAGGGGCTAGAGGTTGAGCAAGACATTTTTTCTTTTAGTTTTGTCTTAATTTTGGGAAGATTCAGACATGTTTGGGAACTATAATTATATATTAGAAGCAGGAAAAATGGGTGTTTGGTTCCAGGTATAGTAAAATAGAGAAGAAAAAAAATATATAAAATCATTTCATGAAGGACATTTCAGACATTTCGGGTGGACAAGGAGCTAAGTGTATTCAAAACTTAAAAGGAGAGAGTGCAATATTCAAGGTATATAGTATTATAGATTGGCTCGTATATAAAACTTGGCAAAAGAGATTTACGAGCTAAAACCATGATTAACAATTAAGATCTCCCCTCTAGTGGATGCTTTTCTTTCCGTTGTATTTTTTAAACATAACTAAATTCGGAGGGAAAAAAATCACGATGGCGAAAATCGTGCTACGATTTTTCCGTTCAAAAATAGTACATCAACATCGACAACCAAGATATACTAAAGAATTAGAAGCTGAACTCATAAAAAAAAAATGTTTAGTTATAGCTTCAAGGCCATGAAAAAATGAAAATAAAATAAAATAAATAAACTCGAGTTTCTAATGTTATAGAAATCAAGAATGCAGCCACATTTGCCACATTGTATCGCTCACGTACGCTCGTTTTATTTTCAGCCCACCACTTCCCCGCCTCGTCATCTATAACGAATTTCCTGCTGCATGAATAATAAACATATTAAAAAAAAAAAGTTCACGAGCATGATAATTTGAACGTTTAAAGTTAAACCCGTATATTAGATTAAATCACTATCGGTTTTAAGACAAACTCACGGTCTGGTGAGAACCAAGAAGATCTGTTTCCACTACTTCCACTCCCTTTTTGTAGTTGCCAAGCTCATGTAGGCTATCTTCCTCAATTTGCTTTGCTTTCACTGGGGGAGGAAGGTCGAGGTTTAAGGCATCATCATCAACCTACATCAATGGTACAAAGTAACCAATCCAACAAAACCCCCAATAAGAAACATAACAAAATTACTAAGTAATTAAAAAAAAAAAAAAAAAAAGGGTAAATTACATCTACACCCCTGAGCTATGCTAAAATAACTTTAAGGTCCTTGTGGTATTGGTAATTACTATCACACCCCTAAAACAATTATCGGAGCCAAGATTTCATGTCCTGGAGACCGATATCCCCTATAATTTTTTTTTTCGCGGGCCCGCTAATGCTACCATAGACGAAAACTTATAAATCTTATATGAAATAATAAGGATTTAAGAAATGGCGGGGGAGCAATGTCACCCTCTAGCTCTATATTGTCTTCATCACTGCCTGAAACTAATAGTCTGTAAGAAAACAAATGGAATAACTTATCCAATGCATTATTATGTTAGGGTTTTTAACAATGTTTTAAGGAGTGAGTATAATTACCAATACTACAGGGATCTTAAAGTTATTTTAGCATACCTCAGGGGTGTAAGTGTAATTTATCCAAAAATAAAAAATAAAATAGATAACAGTTGATATAACAATACCCACCAACCTGGATATAAATCCATATAAGTTCCCCAAACTGTTCGCCCGAGGGTGACTTCATTATCCAGTACGATGTGTAGTAGCCTTTAAGTTCGGGAGAAGTGAACTCAACGGAAAAATCGAGATCATGGCCCACAGGCAAACCGGTTGCAGGAACCTGCCAAATAAATCGAAAACAAGAAACATATCATTTTTGTAAAGACAATTGATATATTTAATTGCAATATCAAGAAGTAAGAAGCAAAGATAAACTCACCCCGACGTCAAAAGAAAGTGCATGGCTCAACACATGTCCACCTGTCCAAACGAGTAGCGTTTCCTCAGGCCATACAACCAAACCGTTGTTTCTCATTCGCCATGTCTTTGTGAATCGAGTCGAAGGTGGCACTACGCTGCCTTCTGCTACACTCACATCTTCGACGAAACAGCTGTCAAGCTTCGTTGTGCCCACAAAATCGAAACACACAAGATAAATGAAATAAATAAATAAATAAGTGCTAAAAGAAATAGAACAGAGATCGAAAACAAAGACATACATCTTTGGGCACTGTCTTTAGCGATTTGATAGACTTAATTCCTTCCTCGAATTCTGCGAAGCAGAGGGTGCAGATTCTACAGAAAGTGGGAATCGAATGAATTAGCATCAAAACGTTCACCAAACAGAGCGCTATTACACTAAAACAGAAGATTAAATCAATTACTTCACATTATTTAACTCTTACCCTTTCGAATTGAAGCTGTAAACAGTTTTTGGATGTGTCCCACAAATATCACAATAAGCACTCCAGTACGAGGCAGTAGTCCCGGAAATTGAAACTGGATACACGTATTCGTTAGTTTTCGGTACAACATAAGGCAAAATATGCCCGTTAGTAACTCCCATGGTTGACTCAGATATATCAATGTTCGTAATAGGCTGCGGGTTCAAGTCATCATCAGTTTCATTCCACCCCATTTTAGACGACATATCGTTCGAGATATTTTCCGTTGCTTCGTGCATAGGATTTTCTTCCCAATTAGAGTTTCCACTCGAATCGAACGTAACCGCATCGATTTTTTCGGGAGGTGAATTCGCTGGATCGGAACTTCCGAAAAAAATCGTCTTCATCGGATCATTTTCAAGAATCAGCTGAACGGTGAATCTAATGGGGTTCAGGCCCTGCTTCACTACATCGCAAAGATCAACGAAATCGACAATAGTCGCCACGTCACCATCTTCGTCTACGTAAGTGAGCATTATTTCAGTGTCGGGAGAAAATCCGAATAGGGAAAATATCTTCTTTCTCAGTCCATCCACAGTTAGGCTGAATTCACCATCGATTACACGAGCTCTGAATCGCCTCAGTACTTCCCCATACTTAACCTATATGAATATTCAATACTCATAAGCAAAAGGCAGAGTGGTGGCTCAAAAAAAATTCAGAAGCAGCAAACAATTAAACAAGGGGCAATTAACAATTAATAAACTATTAGCAATTAATGTTACAAACAAAAAAAAAACGCAATTAAATGAGAAACTCATCGAATCAAGCTGAAGTAAAAATCCAAAGCAACAAAAAAAAATTGCATGACAGTCAACAAGGGGCAATTAACAATTAAAAATTAATTAACACAAACAAAAAAAAATAAAAACGCAATTAAATGAGAAACTCGTCGAATCAAGCTGAAGAAAAAATATAAAGTAACAAAAAAATAAAAAAAATAAAAATTGCATGACAGTCAACAAGTGGCTATTATCAATTAATTAACAGAAGAAAAAAAAACTCATCGGATCAAGCTGAAGAAAAAATCCAAATCAACAAAAAAATTGCATGACAGTCAACAAGGAGCAATTAACAATTAAAAATTAACACAAACAAAAAAAATTAAAACGCAATTAAATGAGAAACTCATCGAATCAAGCTGAAGAAAAAATCCAAAAATAAAATAAAAAATTGCATGACAGTCGACAAGGGGCAAAATGGAAATTGTTAAAGCAGGTTAACGAAATCAACGAAAGAAATCGATTAATCGGAGTACCTTGATCACCACCGTAGAATCGCCGTCCATAACTGAACTCCAAATCTGATTTCAGCCAAGCCGCCGCAAAACCAGAAACCCTTCGTCCCGAAATTTACAGTGAAATGAAGAACAAACGATGCGAAGTATTTGATTTTATTCAATCTCTGTAACAGATTTTCACGAAATCCACGCCGAAGGTAGAATTATGATATGGCAGTGTACGTGAATGAGTTTTGAGACTGAGTACATGATTAATTATTTTACTTCTACCTCAATACATTAATAAGGGCAAATTGCACTTCACCCCCTATATTTTATTTTTTTTGCCCTTACCCCCTCAAAATGCTAAGACGAGAATGTCCCCCTTCGAAATATACAATTCGGTTCGGTGCACTTTGCGCCAAATGTGTTTTTTTGGTCTAATTCTTGTCGGATTTCAGTAAATCGGTATGGTAATTTCGTCTTTTAAGGCTTTAAACGACATTTAACCTTATTTTCACCCTCAATTACAATGATTGTGAAGAACCAAAAACAAATTTTGTCGAATTCGGAAGAAAATTTCGCTAATTCGAAAGCGAATTTCATCAGTTTGGAGATGGTTAATGTGGGAACCGTAAGTAACTCTGATATGAGCATTTTCAAGCTGAAAAAGTATAATGAAAACACATTTGGTTGATGTTTCAGAAATTCAATCTTTTTAGTCATTTTCCGCTAATATTCTGTTACTACTAACGGAATCAAATGTGTGTCCGTCATTTGTCTTAACTGACGGACTAATGGTAAATTGACGAAAATAACCGAAAATTTTAAATTATTGAAACACAAGGGACCAAATAAAAAAATCATTGCAAACTTGAGGGATGCAAACTATAATTTTCCCAAAAAAATCGGTAATAAGATTATAGACCATGGACTATCACGAGATGGATTATAAAGATGAAGATGAAAATGAGACTAAGTGACACATGAAGGACTAAAGTCCAATTAAATATTAACATTAGATAACATTAATTTTGACAGTAACTAATATGAAATATATTTTCAAAATTTATCAACAGATCCTTATACTCATGTCCAATTCGAATAAACGGAATAAATAGATTACATTTTATTATATATGTATAGAAAAGTAAACAAAACAAAAATTGAACTTAAACTAGGAAAATAAAAAGAATTTAAAAAAATAAATAAAATAAGAAAATAATAATCCCATATACTTTGATCAGATCACATAAGAAATTTGATCAGCTACTCTAAACCAAGCCATAATTGCCATACCAATAACAGTGGCCCAAGCAAAAGCCACAAGCCCCTTATCCTTTACCACAACCTTCACAAAGCACATTGCAACTTCCAATGTGATTTCACTTCCCTCCTTCGCCAAAACCCGGCGGCGCTTGCCGGAAAAAGCCAAGAGCACCACCACAGTTATCCATGCCAATGTGGTTGTCCGTACAGCATAAACGATCGAAATCGCAAGAAGGAATCCCACGAGAAGCGGCAAAATCGACGCATAGCTATAAGCCGACGAGTACGTACTTATCGTGTCAATTGACGAGAAAAAAACGTAGAAGGAAATCAAGAAGAAGACAAACAGGCATTTTGTAGGGCTGGATGTTCTTGTGATTTGATTCATCTAATTTTATAGTGATTATAATGTTTTTTTTTTCTTTGTTTTGTTCTTGAAATGTGAGATATATAGAGGAATTTGAATCCATGTGCTGCACATGGGTAAGGTTGGCAATTAAGGGATACCAACCTTCATAATTTGATTTGTACCTTCTTTTCTTAGTGAATAATTAATTGATGATTATTGCATTATGTTGCATGTATCATCAATTATTCACTAAGAAAAAAGAAGGTACGAATCGGGTCGATGCCATCGGGTTTCGGTTCGGCCCGGCTCAATTGCCAGTCCTACACATAATTATTGATTTATTACCAATCCGTACAACATGTGTATACAAGTGTAGAAGCAGCACTCAGATATTAGTTTCCGAAATGTAAATATGATAATTGAAACCGATAGTTTGGTTGATAACGAAAAACGTAAAGCAAACAGCAGATCAAATTCAGTGCTGGACAAATCCCATTACAAGGCCAACGAAAACAAGAAAATTATCAAAAAAAAAAAAAGTCGAAAGAATAAAATACTGATTCGATGCCATGTTTGGTCTTATTCAAGAAGTGTTTAAACTTCCTTCAAAAGGTCGTGCAAAAAAAAACGGCAATTGCTGGAAAAATGAAGTTATAGCTGCTGATTCAAATATTGGTCGGTGTTCGATTTTCCTGCTCCACCCAAATATCCGGAAACAGAACCACTCACGTTCGAAACAACATCAGACAACCAAGAAGTGCTTCTAGTCAACAACCCAGTTTGAGGTTGCACCTGCCCTTCATTCGCGCGTTTTTGTTCTTCTTCCAACACTATCTGATCCCATCTCCTCGACATATACGCCTTAACAGCTTCGACTCCTCCAGCC
Source organism: Erythranthe guttata (assembly GCF_000504015.1). The sequence goes on along the minus strand of NW_012194869.1, from coordinate 458,186 downwards.
ACAACTTCCTTTGGAGGTACCTCAAGTGGGTTCTGGTCAACTTTAAACTTGGTCAAACCCACGAGCCGACCGAATTTGTCGGGCAGTGCATGAATCTGGTTGTTGCTCAGATCGAGTTCTTTGAGGCCGGTTAGGTCACAGATTGTTTCCGGAAGTTCACACAGGTCGCTGAAGTTGCTACTCAGATTAAGGATCTCGAGATTTGTCAGTTTTCCGATTGAGTTTGGAATAGCGTTGATCTCGTTGAAATGGAGATCGAGAAGGCGTAATGACTTCATTTCACCGACGGATGCTGGGAGAGAACGGATCTTGTTGAGGTGGACCGAGAGCTTTTTGAGATGAACCAGTTCGAACCCGATATTGGTTGGTAGGTATGTGAGTTTGTTGAAACTTGCGTCCAACTCCTCCAATAACCTGGAAAAAAACGAGGTACAATTCACATTTAGCAGCATATTACGGTAATTAATAAGCTCGTATTTTTTGTAATTTTACTTTTTTTTTTTACCTGCAATGAGAAATACTGTCGGGGAGGGAAGTAAGCTTGTTGCGGGAAACATCGAGAATTTTCAACTTAAACAGCAGACCGATGGAGTCGGGCAATGATTCTAGAAGATTCGATGAAATATCGAGCTCCTCGAGATTCTCTAATCCAGCAACTGAATCGGGAATTGCCTATTTTGCTCACACAGAAGCCAAAATGTTAATAACTGAATTTAATGGCTATGCTGCTATGTAAAATTGTAAAATCGTCTCGTTTTTGCTAACGCAAAACAGCTATTTTCAGACAGAACTCAGAAGTCAGAAGTCCAGTGCGAAAGAAAAAATTGGATCTTCAAAATACGAATTCGACAATTCGTAAGATTTGAGCAAACAACAAAAAATGCCAACTGAACTGCATGCTCTCAGATGTTACTTACCTAACCAAACACTCTGATGAACTCGCAGAGCATTCAATAGTCTACAAGTTCACAAACCTCGTAAAATTCGTCAATCTAAAATCAAGCCAGTTTTCTTCAGAATTTATTGGACTATAAATGCATTCACCAGTACAGACAAAATCACGAGCATGACGAGTATCGACAATAGCAATAATTCAACTATCTCGCCTAATCTACAAATTCTCAACAACATACCATTAAATACACCTGCTAATAAATCATCACAATCTAAGACGCAAAACCGGACAAGCAACCAAACATGAATCGAATGAGTGCCAAATCAAACACATTTCAAATAAACAAACTAAATCGAACAATTCAAAAATATCATCCTCAATATTCACGCAATATATCCTAACTAGTAAAACTAACCTCGAGTTGATTGTTCGACAAATTCAGCACAATCAAGGACTTCAACTTCCCGAACGCCTCGGGAAAAATCCTCAACTTTCTTCCGGATAAATCAACCCTCTCAATTGCCTTCTTTCCAGCTTCCGCCACCTTCAAAATCGCCACCACCTCTTCGTCCATCTCCTCCTCCACCACCTCCCTCGCCACATCCTCATCAATCGTCTCGTTCCCCGCCAGCGCCGCCTCGTAGATCCTCTCCAACCTCCTCTCGGCGTCGCTCAGCATCTTCTCGTACGCCTCGTGCATCTCGTCCAGCGAGATCACCGCCTTGTAAATCTTGTAGTCCTCGCTCGCCTCCGCCGATTCCTTCGACGAATGGGCGTCGATCTCGGAAACCCTAAATCGGGCCACCTCGATGGTCTCGTGGTCGGGCCGGGTCCCGAGGGTTTTGAGCACGGATCGGGTCTGCGCCACGTCGGCGACGGCGCTGCGCATGGCGGCGATGAGCTTGGCGTTTTTGAGGTGCGGCATTCTCTCCGCGATCTCGAAGTGGGGCTCCTGGCTTCGGGCGTCGCGCTCCGGCGGATTCTCCAAATCGAAATCGGCGGCGGCGGCGGTGGTGGAGAAGGTGCGCTGGATGGAAGGAAGCCTGGCCATAACGTAGGAGAGGATCGGGAAATTCTTCGGATTTGGATCCATTGTCGTCGCCGATTTTCTCCTTCGCCGATTCTGAAGAACTGATAAATCTGAATTTTTTTTTAATTTTTTTTGTTTTTGTTTTTTTGTGTGTATTGTATGTATGTATGTGCAGTGTGTGAAGTGAGGATTAGTTAAAAAAATTAACGAACTAATTATCAAACGATTTAACTGCCCCACTATAATTACTACTGGCCGCTTATCTTCACTCTATTTCTCTCCATATGAATATATGCATACACGGGAGGGATATATCTATAGTTGGTTATTATTAAATTTATAGTTAAATGGGTAAACTACTGCTGTCAAGTTACGAAAAAATACGTCACGTTTGAATCATTACAACCATCCATCAACTCTAAATCTTCTTAGATGTTCATTCTTACGGTATCAAATTTAGTCGAATTTTCTAGATTATATGGAATATTTTTAATTGTGTACTCATTTTATCCCATTCGAACTCCACATTTTGAAGCAAGATCATCATAAGATGTTTTTTTTGGCTTGTATATATCAGAATGTGGTGCATCAGAAACTGCATGTTTGCACAAAACAAGTACAGACTAGAGAATATTCCATATAATCTAGAAGATTATGTTGGATTTGACCCAATAAGCATGGAAGTTTAAGAAGATTCATTGGTGATAGTTATAATTATCCAAATATGAGAGTTTTTTTCGTAATTTAACCATACATCAGGGATGGTTGTAATTTATCCTAATTAAATTAATAAAATTCTACTAGATTTGTTGTCTTTATAGAACACATTGTTTTCATTCAAAGATATTATTCTAAAATAAAACAAAATGGAATTTATTGCGAAAAGGAGATTGACATTATTTCGAATTTTTATGTTAGATTTTTTTTTTTTTTTTTTTTGTTATCTCTAATCCGAATTGTAATGCACTTAGATTCTGATTTTCGATTCGGTTTTAATTTTCGAAGATCATTATAAAATTTCATTCCCCCCCACCACAAATATTAATAATATTATTATGCATCTTTTACTATTGGTGAATACATAAATAATATTTTCGACTTCTGCTAGCTTTGATCCAAAAAAATCTGATTTTTGGAACAATTCTTTTCATTAAAATTTCAAAAATCCGGTTTCCTATTTTTCTAAAACTTTGGAATTAATTTTACTTCCGAAAAAATTGGAAAATTGTCAAAGAAGCCAAATTTAATCCAACCCATTTGAAGAAATAATAATAATCAAAATTAATTAATAGTCCAACATATTTATTAGGTCAACAAGACTATACCAAGTGAAGTATTTATTGGCTCTTGTGTTATAAGATCATGTCAAATCCATCCAATCAATCCTACGATGTTTCTTATGCAACTAGAAAGCAAAGTTTTGTTTATTGGACTCTTACACCCGATGAAAGTTACAAGATGGTCTTTTACCGTTAAGTTACACACACCAATGTGGATGTTTGTTTGTTTGCGTTATATGAATGGTAAAGATCTACTCGTCATATTTCGTCCAGTTTAGCATAGTCTAAACCAAATTGTGCCACACAAAGGGGAATTTGCTATAAGTTGTACAAACAAATGCTAAAATTAAGATTTATTATTCGTAAAGGTTTAACAAAACTAAACGAAGGCTAAATTAAGATTTAATCGATTTTCACAATAGTTGCTAAAAATCGGAATGTTTTTTGATGAATTCCTATTGACACGTTAGTAGAATTTCTCGTTCGACTAGCTGCAATATTTCTTGTGACCTCCGAGTAAACATCCCAATCACGTTCTTCGTTATTCTAGGCTCAAATTTCGTATTTTTCAGCCAAATAAGTCCAATATAAAGATCGCACTTGCAAGAATTATGTGCGAACAAAGATTTCTCCATTTGGTATCTGAACTGGACCTGCTCGAGCAAATAAACACACGGGTTATTATTTGTTAGTTGCAAATGAAAAATAAAATAAAAACATTTTTTTTTCGATTGAGAAATTTGTGACATACTCGGAAATGATCACCGAACGGGACATTGTGGAGAGTCATAATCTCGTTGACTATCCATCCATTGTCGTTTGGTAAAGTTGACTTTTGTTGTGTGGAGTTGACTTCACCACCAAATATTGATATACGGTGGCTAAATTTGTAACACACTCGTCTTTCTTGTACTTCCGAGGTCACATTTTCCCATGTGGCTGTCACGTAGTTGAGGCAACCGGATTTACTCATCACTTTGTGTTCCAACTCTCCACCTTCGAACATTTTCATCAATGATTTGATCTGTCAAAATTAAATCAAAAAGATAAAACAAGAGATATCTACATGGGGCGGAAATCGAACTCTCAAAAAAATTCCAATTTTTTAGGAAGGCAAAACTAATTACAATTATTTAAAAGAAAAAATCGGATATCGGAATTTCGAAAATTAGAATGAAAGATCTTCATTAAAAATCAGAAATTTGGATCGGAATCGACGGAATTCTGAATTTCCAACTTTTTGGTCACCTATAATATACAATAACATAATAATATTTATATTATAACTGTAATTTTCGGAAACAAAAATCGAAAAAAAAAAATCGGAAATAATTTTAGAAATTAAAATCACATCCGAACTCTGATTCTAATATGTATTCTGTTCCAGAAAAAAAATCGTAACTCACGCAATTCGGAATGAAAAATATTATTCCTAAATCGGACTTATTCGGATCGAAATCGAAGAAATTCGAACCGTTCCACTTTCCACCCCTACAACATATCTAAATAGACTTGTCAAAAATCGGAAAGTAGAGTTTGTGCAAATCAACGAACCCATATTTATAGGTTACCTTATTATCTTATTGCAGTAACGAGGTATAACTTACATTAAGAGGCAACTCCATCGTATAAACCTTGGTCATCTTTGCATCTTCAACAGCAAAGTGGGGCCCACTTTCTTCGAGCAAAAAAGCCTTCCCACCATCATCATCTCTCTCATCCTCCTCAATTTCAGCTTTCTGATCCGGTTCGAGTGTTCTCGTTTTCCACAATGCCATAATTGTCCTGTTAATTGATTAACGTTTAATAAAAAAAACAATTCGAATTAATTGCAACAAATGAAATATATATACATCGAGTTCGGAAAAAAAAAATGAAACTTTGAAAAAGAAAAATACCTGCTTGCGACATTAAAAGAAACGAAAGAATGGAAGTAAAAATGCAATCTTCCTTGCTCGTCTAAAACTTTGGCTCCATGCCTGGAATCGAGGCCTCGACCTTTGTGCAGAATTATTTCGAGTAGTGGACTTCCAACTGAGGCGAGAGATGGTGGTAGGACCCGTATATCTTCAATGTCTTCCCATAGGAAGAAGAATCTTGTTTTGTGTCCGAATAAGTTTGCGTAAAATCCAACTATTCTTGCTGAAAGGAAAAGTCGACCCTGCAGAGAATTAGACATGGAAATTTAGTGGTGGAAATCGGATCGGAATTAGCAATTTCGGAAAATTCCAATTTCTTTTGGAAGTGAAATTTGAATCCAATTCCCTCCAAAAAGAAAATCGTAAAATTGGAATTGTGGAAATTGGAATGATAAAACTTGTTTGAAAATCGAAATAATTCTGATTGTAAATTGACGGAATTCGGAATTTTCATTTTTTTACTCACCTATAATTAAACATATATAATAATACTGGTATTCTAAGTGTAATTTTTTGGAAATAAATGCGAAAAATTGAAATCAGATCCGAAACCGGAATCTAATTTGTATTCCAACTTCGTTCTGAGAAAACCAAAATTCGAAATTCACAACTTTTGGGATTCGGAATGAAAATATTGTTTAAAAATTGAATAAATTCAGAGCAGAATCGGGTGGAATTCGGAAATTCCGTTCCAATTTCCACCCCTAAATGAAATTATAACAAAACAAATTGGAACTATACATAATTTATTATAGTGTTTCAGCTAAATACCTGTAAAGGCATCTTCCTCTTGAGGGAACACGAGAAATCGCTGACGAGGAATTCTTCGGGAGGCAGTCCGAAATGTTTCTGAAAAGTCGAATTCCTATGAGGTGAACGCAGGTTCAACTGCACCACAAATAACGCTTGGTTAAATTATTTCACTATCATCATTTTAACCATGGTTAATTTCACTTACACACCCCTTTTTTTTTTCATCCTTTTACCTTCTTTCCCACCTCCTTCCCCAGATTAGCTAGATAATCTCTAATCGTTTCGACTCCATTATTATTGTCCAAGAAGATCCTCAAGTGCAGCTTCGACTGACAAGACTGAGCCAGTTTTCCGTCAAGCGGGACCCACAGATCCGCCAGCTCAGCAGACGTGTGCTTCAAGAAATTGATCTCAGCATGGCCCAACGAAGAAACTTGGTCAAACGGACCGTCGAAATCGAAGACTTCCAAATCCAAAACTGAAGGAGGTTCTTCCACAGCATCAAACTCGAGTATCTCTGCATAAATCGCCGAAAATTAAAATCAAGAACGAACATAAAAATAATAAAGTAAAAAATAAAAACATGAGGATTTTTTTTTACCGTTCCATTGAGGATCTAGTGCTTGGAGCTTGACAGAGCTCGTTTTTGTCTTGCCATTACAAGTGAAAACAACGTAAGGATCTGGCGTTTCTGTCGAGTTCGTCGAAGCTAAATTTGCTCCCTCGATTAATGCTACTGTAAGAACCCATCCATCACCTCGTGCTTTGATTCCATGATCATTTTCTGTATACAATAAAAATAAAATTAAAAAATAATAAATAATAATTCGACAACTTCGGAATGTAATTGACTAAAGTAGTTAAGTTACCTCTTCGTAGGGTAGCTTCAACAAAATACAAAATCATGTAATAAACTCTCTCCAACTGAAGAACCAAAACCGCACATGTGATAATTTCTCCAAAACTATCGGGCAAATCGAGCCCACCAAACTCCAACCCTCTCAGCTCGTGGGACCCACACAGAAATATATGAACAAGAACATACAACAACATAAAAACAGTCGACACCACCGTAAAATTCCAGAAATACTGAACCGCCAATTCCAAACAAGACTTATGCTCTGTTTCAAGATTCGCCAACATTTGATCCTTGTCTGAAATATCTTTTACAACTTTAAACCTTTGAGAAAGTAAACTCAAGAACTGATCGAAGCTCTCTTTCAAACCCTGCCGGGCCCCACCTTCAATCATCCCTTTCATCATTGTCTGTTGACTGAAGTTGACCGCCCACGACACTACAAGACGAGCAGATTCCTCCCCCGAAGATGATGACATCATCACGCCACCCGGGATTATTTTATAAAGTAACTCAACCTTAAAAGTATTTCCGTACGGAACATCGGGAGTGCTTACAATAACATGAATGGCAAATTCGTTATTATTATTCGCCTTGATATAAATTTGCTCTTCGGTGGCTTTCACCGCCTTAACTAATTTCGTCGCTGCTTTAGTATAAGTGACAACTCTTCTCAAACAAGATTTGCCACCTTCTTCCGATATTAACTTCCATGGTTCCTCGTGAATATCTGTCGTACCCTGCAATTCTGCCAAATTTGTCATGAAATCCGAATTAGGTGCGAACAGAATCTTGTTAAGATCCTTTGGAGATACCCCAAAAGTTTGATCGAGAAGGATCCCACCCGGAAGATTCTCCGGGGTTTCATTGTTCCCGTTTGTGGATTTCACCAGTTCGATTGATTCTTCGAAGGTGCAAGAGGTTTCCGAAGGTTCCGGTGCGGAGTCCTCGTGGTCCGATGCGGCGGCGGACACTTCGGAGGAGGAATTGTCGCTCGTTGTCGGTATTTCGTCTTTTTTGTGCAAGAGTTTCTCCAAACGGCCAGCAAGTGATTTCATCAAGTGTTTGCTTTCCCCTATCTTTCTTGATGAATGAGAGTCGTTGGATGAAGTGAGCTTGCTTTCGTTTGAATGGTCTTGATCGCCCCCGTGTAGGGATAGAGATAGAAGAAGCTTGCCTACATCTACATGACAAAATCTCATATCAACCGATCGAAATTGAAAACTGATTTGCATTGTTCATCAAATGTCGAAATCGACTAATATTTAGTATTCAAGAAACTCTGCAAAAACAAACACATCAAGATCATTAACAAAAGGGCTACTACTATTCAGTAATGAGATCTTCATAATTTTTTTTTCTGAAAATTATTTAAATGATAACCGAATTATCCTTAAATTCTAGCTACAATAAATGGCAATTGTAAGATATTTAAAACCCAATAGAAACATAAGCCATTTTCAGTACGAACTATCTACGGGTATTAGGCATCAAAGTTTGGATTTTTATAGACAATTAAAAAAATTTGTATTATCTCATGTACTTGAAAATCAATTAACAATGTAGCACGGAAACTTCATCTTCTTAACATTTTCACATTTCGGACACGTTTCGTGTCGGACACTCGAGGACACCTGCCAACACTTTATGGGTCATTTTGCAATTTATAAAAAGTTAGAAACATGTTTGAATAGCAAATTCTCAAATATTTTTGCTGTTTCCCTAATTATTTAGACGATTTTATGATCAGCTGCAAATTGCAAATTGATAGTTGAAAATTTATTCTGAATATATTTGTATGAAAATATATAAAAAAAAATTACATAAATAAAAACTTAAATATGTTTATATAGCATATACCCCTATAATTTAAATATTTACACGTCTCCCCAAGCTCCCGTATCCCATTTTTGGATGGATACGCCGTTCCCCGTATCACCGTTTCCATTTTTCAAAAATATATTAATTTTAATTAACTCTTCCACAAGCAAATGTATCCAATGTGGATCTTCAAACACCATAAAAACATTTTGAAGCCATGAATAAAATTGAAACCAGTTGCCACCAAGTTACCAAACACCACTTGCAATCAGCTGTCACGGGGCCATGGCCCCCCACCGCCTCTCGAAAACTCGATATTTGTACAAAGATTTTACTATTTTTGCAGTAAAATAAAATTACGATTGCATTACTCAAATAAGCTACATTTCCACAAGAAAAAAAAAATCCAATTAAAAAAAAATAATAAAAAACGAAAATCAGAAAACTAACCACAATCATTGTCGATGAATTTAACACTCTTCGGCCTCTCGACGGAGAACCAAGTGGGCGGCAGGTTCCGATTCTCCTCGGCGGCGACGCTCCAAACCGGAATCTTAACCCGACCGACGAACTCGCCGCCGGAATTACCGAACAAGCCGTGGTCGCGATCGTCGTACCTGTACACAGACACCGCGAGCTCGTCGTCCAGATCACAAACCCTAAAAACAAACTCCTCATTCCAAATTGAATTTTCATTGCTCTTCAAAACTCTGCTCTTTGACTTGTACTTGCCGATTTTCAGCTTCACGTAGTAAGACTCCTTCACCCCCAATCCTCTCCCCTCCAACAAATACACGCACAGCCTCATTTTCTCTCTCTAGAAAATAAAAAAATACACGTCCAAATACGTCGTCGTTTTGGAATTGAATTGAATTGAAGATGGCCGTTTTATGGGGAAGTGTAGACGGCGGAGGAGTGGTGGATTGTGGGTGAAATTCACCCATGAAGAAAGTACGTGGGTGTACGCTAAAGGTGACACGACGAAGAAAAAGAAAGAGGAGAATCAAATTAAATAGTGATGACTCATGGTACACTTGTTAATGCGGGAGGTACAATTTATTTCCAATGAAGCCGGTTCGGTGTGGAGTTTTTTTAGCCAGCCGGAAAAAAGAAATGTTTAATTCTTTTTGGATGTTTTTTTTTTTTTTGTTTTTTAGGTTTATTGATTGAAATTTCAATTTTCGATCCGATTAAAGTTCCGAAAATAATTTCAAAAATTCTAATTTTTTTTTTGGATATTACAATTTTAAATACCAATATTATTATGTATTTTATTTTTAAGGTGAGCAAAAAATCAAATTCCATCGATTCCAATTCGAAATTTTCTGATTTAGAAACAAGTTTTTTTGTTTCGAAATTCCGATTTTTCTGATTTTTTTTAGAATGGAATTGGAATTAGTTTTTCATTTTCGAAAAAAATCGATTTTTTAAAAAAACTAACTTCGATCTGTTCCGTCTGAGTTATATTGGCTCAAGATTTTGTGACTCTAAAGTATGAGTTAGTTTGGAGATTGGTTTTTCTTACTCCATACATGTTGTTGAGTGTAGATTTTACGCTCAATACGTTTACTTTACGTGGATCTTTTGTTTAGATTTAATTATATTTGTGCTTTAGATTGATTTTGTGTTTTATAGATGAAAACGAGAATCAAGTGTCCATGAAGGAAAAAAAATCAAAAAAAAAAAGGAAAAGGTTGTAAATAAGTAAATAAATCAAATTGGAAGAAGGAATATCGCCACACCTTGGGCATTGTCCACCATTTCGAGCATATCTCTCTCATACAAACTCCAAATCAGCTGATTTTGGCGGCATTGGAAAGCTAATTTCAAGGGCTACAATTCTTATTCACGCAACATTCCAAAATTCGGACTCCAACATGGAGAAAATCGAAGAACAAATTATGATGGGGGAAAGTGGCGGAAATTGATTCATATTAGGTTTCTACTACTTCCTTATCAAGAAAAGCCTATAAAAGCAACAAGTCTCTACACCATAAGCACAAAATTTTACACCACAAAACGCGAGGAACGAAGATCAACGAAGACTCAAGCATAGTTTTTCTTATTTAATTTATTTATTTTATTTTATTTATCATAAGAATCACGATTAGCTAAGTCTTTATTTCTAGGATTTTATTTGGAGCCATGTGTGGGATTTATGAACCATTTTCTATGATTTTATGCAAGTTTTAATTCCGAATTATTTCTTCTACTTGTTTTATTAAGTGCATGAACTTGATCACCTTGTGTGTTTTTATGTTATTGTTAATCGCATGAATCGGAAGATCGGGTTAATAATTGAAACTGTGGTAGAAGAGCATTTGTGATATTAACATAGAAATATAGTTAATCTCTTAACTAGCCATTATTGAGATTTGTGCTTAATGCTATGTTCTAGAATTAATTGCGTAGGAATACAGTAACTGAATCTAGGGTATTAGAATTGTAATACACGCGGAAGCGGGTTACGATTAATTTAGCATCTCAGGTTAATACTTCGGGTTAATTGCTTGCATAATTGAAGGAATTGGGGAAATAATAATCACATAGGGGGGAGAATAAAATCCTAGGCTTGTCTACTTTGATTAATCTTCGTGTTTAAATTCCTTTCTTGTTTTTGTCCTTTTAATTTGCTTAATTAATTTAGTTAATTTTCTCTATAGTTGACTGTGTAGGATGGACTTGATAATAATTATTAGGATTTAGCGTCTAGGATTAGATAATTTCGAACTTAATTGTCCACTATATTACTTGTACGAGACTTGCACTTATGTGTATGTATTACATCCAACATATTGCTACTTTTAATGTACTACTATCCTAACTTCTTTCAACATCATTCTTACTTAATGGTGAAGGCAAGAGAGATATTTTGTAAGAAATTAAATAAAAAAAAAAGTTATATTGAAATGAAGCATTTGGATATGCTTGTGGACTTGCAGGCAAAATTGGTCCATCAGCAATCTTGTAGTGTTGCTTATTTTGGATTTTTGTAAAGCATTAATAATAATAATAATAAATAAATAAATAAGTGGATAAAATCCATTTAATATCTGCTACATCATTCATCTGAAAAATTACATTTTAGTCCATCGAGTTTGTATTGGTTTCACATTTGATCCCCTATATTAAAATAAAACACACTTGATTCCTCAGTTTCCACAATTTGATATTTTTGGTCATTTCGGTTAATTTAGCGTTAGTCTGCCAATGAAAGGAGTGGTGGACACATGCTTAATTCCATTAGTACTAACAAAAAAATTATCGAAAATGATCAAAAGTGTTAAGTTATTGAAACATAAGGGGACTAAATCTATTTTTGTGACATGAGGACCAAATGTATAATTGATGTAAATTTGCGCGAGAAAGGTGTAATTTTCCCATCATTCGCCCTATTACCTTCGTGATAGACTTCAAAATCTTGTTTGGTTATTAAGATCACATCAGTAGCGGAAATCGAACGAGATTAGCACTTTTGAATAAATTCTAATTTTTTAAGTACATAATTAATTCTAAAATTTGTTATATGAAAATCAAAAAATCAATTTTTTTTTTAATTTTTTTTGAATTGGAACGGGAAACTTTGTTCTAAAATCAAAACGTTGCGTATAAGAATAGATAAATTTAAATATTTATTTTATATATATTTATATAAGTATTGATATTATAAATACAAATTTCAGGGAAAAATAAATTATTAGAAAACTAAAATCAAATCGAAATTCAAAATTTTCTGAAATTGTAAATAAAATAAAGAGGGTGTTTGGCTAAGCTTATAAGATGTTTTAGAGCTTATAAGCTCTTCCAAAGTGTTTGGTAAATTTTTAGAAAAAGATCTTAATTTTTTAAAAAAATAAGCTGTTGGAGAGCAAATAAGATCTTTTTAAATAAGTAACTCTACTCCACTTTTTATTGAAGATCTTTTAATGAGTAAAAATAGGAAATAAGTCCATTATCCAAACACTCTAAAAATTAATCATAAAAATAAGATGTAACAGCTTATCAGCTCTTAAAACATCTTATCAGACGTAACAGCTTATCAGCTGTTTAAAATAAGTTTAGCCAAACACCCTCAAAATCCAAATTCGATATTTATTTGAATAACAATTGGCGGAAATATAAATAAATTTATATATTTATTATTTAGGACAAAGAATAACTATTGGGCGGTCCGGAATTAGGGAGATGGGCCCAAACACAAAAGCCCGAAACAGTTCCATCTAAAACGGGCCCAGCTAGAAAACATAAATCGCCATTTTCAAATTTGAAAGAAGACTGATTAGAATTTGGAAGATCAAAATGCTGCAGTACCCATGGTCGACCCGGGTGATTCCGACGTCGTATCTTCTCCCGGCGCAGTGGCCGCAGCCGCAGAACGACGAGCTCCTCCTCGCCATGGAAGAGGCGGAGTACGAAGAGAAGGTTTCTCTCACTAACCTCTTCTGAAACCCTAACTTCTATTCTAGCGAGCTCCAATTTTTGAAATTGTTATGCTAATTTATGATCCCTGATTGTTAATTGTTGTTGATGATTCTTTCAATTAGTCCAATGCGTAGTTAGATACGATGATATAGTGTGACTCTGCGCGAAAATATTTAGGGTTTCATCCTTGTTAATTTGAAATTTTTACACCAAAATTTCACCCCCCCAAAAAAAAGAGAGAAAATCTATTTGGTGTTTGATGTGGAAGAAATTGAAATTAGCTCAAAATTACCGAATTTGCTATGAACCTGCTTCTAAAGAGAAGAAGACGTTCTTGCGTTTCTCGACCATATACTTCTCTTTATATAATTTTTTTATATTTGTCGATCCATGAGAAGGCTCAATAATCGTTTATGTCAAGTATGTTCGTATCACATTTCAAGAAATCCCGGACTAGACGAGAATACAAACAGGACTTTAGACTACTGTCATATTCTCGTGTACATCTTCACAAATGGAATCTTCTAGTGTTTATGCTCTGAAAGTTGCTACTTTTGCAGTGCAACGAAATCAGGAAGGCAAATAGCAACTCAATCATTATTGGAAAAACCGCAGTCGAGAATGATAAAGAAGATTTCGACAACGATGCTGATGATGACGAAGGTGACAATGCAGAAGAGTCTGAAGGCGACGAATTTGAGCAAGAAACCAGTTGAAAAGCGCGTTGCATTTCCATTTTAGCTGTATCAATCGTAAAATTCTTTGGCTTTTAATGTCCTGCACCTTAAATATGTGTTTTGAGCCTTTTAATATGCTTTTCTCGATTTATAATCGTGTGTAAAAAAAATCGAGTCCAGAGCTGTATTTTTTTTGCCGAAAGATTTCAAGAATATATTCCGAATTAGTTTCAACCTTTAGATTTGATGCCCTTATTCGTTGAATTCAGTTAGACGTGTAAATTGATTCTTGGTTTTATATTCTTTTAATGGAATATGGCATCTTTGGGTTTATCTTCTGAAAACCATTTCCAGATTTGACAAAATCCCAGTTCTGTTGTCCGTTATATGATTCGAACACGACGAAAGCTACATGTGCAGATCTGCATACCTTTTTCTCGGACTGGTTGCTTTGAGAGCTTCTGTGATGTTAACCACAAGTTGAGGAGCATAATCCGACTTAAAAGTATCGTCGCAGGTACAACTTGTGCTACTGTTTTTTTCTATATTCTTTTTCAATCTTTTTTGCTTTTAGAATCGATCGGATAATTCTTTCAATTCCTCTACGTGTGATTCGTGCATTTGACCCTCAATCTGAAGTTATATATGCTTGAGAGATATTCTTTCGTAAGAATATGGCATGTTTGATCAAGTGTCAACGAACGTTTTCCATATTTTTTTCACTCACTTTTATTGTTTGTCAAAGCATTTTTGTGGCATACATATGTTGAAAAATATACACTTGATTGTTTCAAACCGATGACTTATTGAATGATTTTCAAGAAATAGGACCACGTCAAAAAAAAAAAAAAACATTATAAACTTTATATATTTGTATATTGAAAATGTACAATTTTATTTGTTATTTTCTCATTTTTGTTATTTATTTATTAAATTCTTCACATATCATTTCATCTCATAAAGATCAATATATGCAACTTGCATAAATAGCAAAATGAAAAATAACTAGAACAGAGACACTTCCACTGTTCCACAATGCCCCGAAGGAACCGTTTGGAATATTCCTCCGAGATCCTTTTTCTTTTTCCTTTTTTTTAATCTTTTTTTTTTTTTTTTTTTTTTTTTCCTTTTTCTTAATGTAAAAAAAAAAAAAAATTGCGGGATTATGTAATATGGTTGAATATCAACATTTCATTTAACAAGAAAATGTCATAATCATGGGTCAATTCATTTACAGTTTTCCCCTAGTGTGGCCCTCTATTTCAACATTCTCCTGGTTGGCCAACTTGCCTAATTCCTAACACCATTATTTTGAACCATATACTATTTTTATTTGCTTTTAATCATCTAGGAAAAATCTAGATGCTCAAAGATAAATTCTTCATATCAATTCATTGCATGTTCTAACGTCACAATCACTCTTTGATTAACGGAGCGTGGGATGGGTCGGGTCGGGTCGGGTCGAATTACATAAATGGGTTGATACTCGTATTTGAGAATTTGAGCATATAATAGTATCAATCTTCTCTAAGATAATATTTTACAATCTTGCGATAAGTCAAATGATAAGTCATATACATAGGGGTGTGTATGTGATTATGTTCAGATCAACGGTTAAAAATCATCCGCTGTAATTTTTCAGCTGTCGTTACGCAATCATTCTTAATTCCGTTGGTAATCTTATTATTATTTTTAAGGTAATTTTAACAATCATTTTGGTTGAATCCATCACTTTAACGCCACCTCCTTTGACCTGCAGATTGCCAAGTAAAAACAAAATTTAGTCAACACCCAAAATGTAAAAGTAATTAATTAAAATTAAAAAATAATCAAGAAGAATTAAGAAACTAATTAAATTCCTCCTTTTTCCTTTTTTGTCCTTTGCCCTAATCGACGCGAGTGCCACGCGCGCACCCTGCTAACCAAAAAGATCCAAAAGCAGAAAAAAGAAAACTTAACACCACCCCCCTTATCACGTCACGTGGCCACAACACAAAACGACGCCGTTTAGCTGAGACGAAACCACGCCTCACCACTGCCCATCACGTGGACGAGACAAAAAGAATCAACGCCACCCCTTCGCCGCCGCAATGAATAACGAGTTACGGCGGTCCACGGCGATTAAAAGTTCCTCTTTAATTAATTCCGATAACAGCCAAAAATAACAGACGTAAAACGGAAATCCGCCATGGGAGAACAAATATCAAAACCTCGATAAACGATGAATTTACCATTCAACGACCAAAATTTTTGTATAGTCCGATTTATAGAATCAAAGAATTTTTCAAGCTCTACTGAGTATTTACAGATGTATAAAAAGTCACTGGATAATATTTCTCCCTTTCACTTTTGTTATTTGCCAAAAAAAAAAAAAAAGAAGAAGCAGCATCTCCACCACTAAAATTGTAAAATCTGTTTTTTTTTTTTTTTTTTATATATACTATCAACGAGAATAATTCCGGGGAGGCAAATGGTAAAATTGGTTTGGAGTTGACGATTCACAGCACCAGGTTCTCCCGGCGGCGACGGGATACGCGACGGCCGGAGAATGACAGGGTTTAACGGCGGCGAACGGCCGGGATACGTAATTGCGGGCGGCGGACTGACCTCTGAACTGCTGTTTTGGAGCGGAGGGGAAATCGAAACACGACTTAGGAGACGACGGACGAGGGTAGGGTTTACCGGACTGAGATTTGAACTGCGGTTTGGGAGCGGCTGCGGGGAAATCAAAACACGACATTGGAGACGACGGCGGAGAGACTTTCTTCAGCGATTTCACCGGAAAAAGCACCGCCCTGATTTTCTCCTCCGGCGAGGCTCTTCCGTACTCTTCTACCACAATCCGGAGTTCTTCATCCGACTTAATCGTAACCAACACATCCAGATCTTCCGTCGGTAACTTGCACGTCAAATTCATCGACGAACCACACGATTCCCCAAATTTCACAATCAGCTCTGTAGAAACAAATCAGATTACACATTAATAATCATCATCGGAAAATCAATCACAAAATCAATTGAGTTGATTAATATATATTCGCCTGAAGTACCTGAATAGGTAATCGACCGATCGACGGCGAGGACACGTGTGTAGCCGCCGACGTAACGGAGCTTGCCGTCAATGGGGCGGGGGATGATTCTGCCGCCGTAGCTGTAGAGGAATTTGATTGTTTTCACCGATTCGGTATTTGAGTTCACCATTTCAGTCAATTCTAGAGAGAGAATGTGTATAGAGAGAGAGAGAGTGTTGAAGAAAGGAAAAGCTTGAAGAGAGAGAAAGAAGAGAGAGAAGAAGACTTGGTTGGGACTTTTGAAGAAACAGAAGAAACGTATATGAGGCGTATTTATAGAGTTTTTTTCGCGACCCAAAGTATTGAATAAAATTATATAATTCAACACGGAGCAGGATTTGTGACCATTCTTATACGATTATTCGGATATTCTTTTGTTGGCTATTTCTAAACTCCAAAGTTAGGGTGTGTTTGGTAACGAGGATTGGTGAAATAAGAATAAGATAAAATAAGTATATTTGATAAAAGGAGAGTTGTTATTTAGAAAAGAAAAAGTGCTAACACGTTTTGTGTTCTTTATAACGCGTTATTAGTTATGTTTTATTTCAATAGTGTGTGCAAAAGAATTTGAGAATAAGAAATTTGGTGATTGTGACTAGAGCTATAAATAAATCGAATACAATTCGACTTATAGTTGTTTAAATGAGCAACTTAGTCGCGCTCGAATCTAATTTGATGTGCTCGAGTTCGAATAGAACTTCGTAACTTCTAAGATAGATTCCACAAAACGAGTTTTTAATGAACAATTTTAATTCAGTATCTAGTTTAATTTTGATTTTCAGCCTAATTGTGACTAATTTTTGTATATTTGCTTATTTGTAAAAGTGTGGATATTTGAAAGTGTTAATAAAAATCAAATTTAGACCAAACTTTTTTTTTTTTTGGATAAATTGTCAAAAGTAACCCTAAATGTGAATTTTGATATAATGTGAATATAAATTTTAAATGCAACTTTAAACCTAAAAAGCTATTGCATAGCTCTTAAGATTGTGGTTTAAAGCAATTTATTAAGATGGTGTTCACATAAGATTTTGAATATTGATCAACTTTGTTTTTGCTAACAATTAACTATTTAATGTTTGTAAACCTTTTGCTTTTGTTTCTTTAAAACTAAACTGTTTTACGCCATAGTCGGATAAGCACCATCCGAACTACTGTTTCAGATTTAACATTTTCACTATAATCATCATTATCCAAAATCAACTCTATTAAGTGAATTTAGACATTTCAACAAAATACGCAAAAAAAAAAAATATTTACAAACACGTCAACTTCAAAATTAATTATTAAAGTTGATTTTCCCTATTATTCACAAGCAACCCCAATTTATAAAAAAAATAATTGATTACTTTCAAGTTTCTCTATAATAATCATTTTTTACTTTTATCAAAAGGCAAAAATTAAATTCACAAACACAAAAACTAATTGCAGCTTAAAAAAAGAAACTCATAAGTTAGAAATGAATAATAATATCGTAATATTAATTATTAAGTAACCAACCAAACAGTCCTCATAAAAAAAGGAAAAAATAAATAAAATAAAATAGGGTTAATAGCACTTAACCCCCTGTGGTTTCCACGTTGTGCACTTTACCCCCCTCTGATATCAATTTAAGCACTTAGCCCCCCTGTGGTTGTCAGTTTGTAGCGGCCGTCTAATATTCCGTTAAAGTTAATGGCAAGTGCATCTTACTCGCCCAAAATTGAAGTGGTTGAAGGTTTTGCAAGCTAAAATTCGTGATAATATCCATATTGCCCCTTTTCCTTCAATAAAAACCCCTACACCAATCTCTCATTTTTCTTTTAATTAAAAAAACAAAATAGATTTTTTAAAATTCTATACTATATAATTTTTTGAATTTTAAATTAATTACTGTTTAAATACATATGAACTTTTTTACAGCTAATAATCATCATCTGCTATGCTATGGGATGAAAACATCAACTGAAACTAAAAAATAAAATTATATATATATACATACACACATATATCTATATATATATATAAAAGAAATCAATTTAAACATTAGAAAAAAAAATCCCTAAAATAATCAGTTACAAAATTAGGTTTAAATAATGGCTGATTGATTTATACAGCATAATAAAAAATACTACGAAAAAAAGTAAAAATAGAAGAAAAAAACAGATGTAAGAAAATGGAAAATCTGGATGATGAGGATTTTGATCGACCCGCCGCCGATGAAAAAAAACGCACGTTTCTTTCTGGAAAATTCCGGAGGCCATAATCTGCCTGGGGTTCCGGCTTCCCATTTACATACCCCCTCCATCACCCAACTCAATGCCTCGATTCAAGATTCTCAAATCTAATTTATTCTCTGTGTCTACAATAATACAAAATACTTATATTTCTGAAATCGTAAAATATCGAACCCCCAACCAAATTCTCTCAATGTAATCATACGTAACATAGAATTATCAATATTCTTCACAAAATTGAGGACTTCAAAGAAGAATCGAAACCCTAGGAATTTGAGATGTTTGCCCGAGAAGACAAAAAAACTCGAACATTGGTTTTTGACATGAAATCTTTGGGCTTTTTCCTCTGTTTTTTGGATGTAATTTTCTGAGTTTTCTTGGAATTTTTTTTTTAAGGGGTCTGGAACAGTTCAAGAGGATTCGAAGGCGAGGAGAAGAAGCAATTCTGATAATTGTAATTTAGTCCTATGAATTGGTGTTATTTCTAATTTAATGCAATTGAATTTTTATTTATTTATAAAAACAAATATAACCTGCAAATAGTTGGAAAATAATGGGGCAGTTCAGATATTTAACATTTTCAGTTAACTTTAACGGTGTATCTGACGGCCGCTACAACTTGTCAACCACAAGGGGGTAAAATGACCAAATTGATATCAGAGGGGGGTAAAGTGCACAACGTGAAAACCACAGGGGGGCTAAGTGCTATTTACCCAATAAAATAAAAAGAAATCCTATGGTCCAATATGAATGAGATTAGTGGCAGCAATGAGGTGGCGGGTTGGGAATCTAGTAAAGTGTTACAAGAAATTGCAACCCCTATTTGATCGCCACGTGGAATTTAGGTTTAGCCGGTAACGTGCCGGGATCGGCGGGGTCGGTCTGGTAAGATGAGCCCCACAGCTAGTCGGTTTTGCCGGTTGCCGGTTACCGGTTCAACCCGAACCCGTTTATTATGTTAACAGCCTTCTCTGTATTTTTCTGCAACTCCTTTTTTTGTCGTTTTATTTTATTTTTTTCCCCAAGGGAGATGGGCGGTTTTATGGTAAGGATCGATGGGGGCCCGGCCCACATGAATTGTCGTTACACTTTTATTTTTAAATAATCATTATTTTTTATAACAATATTTGCTTTTTAGCAAAATATATGGATATTGTTTTTTAATATATAGTTAACCTTTTATAAATTAATATAATTGAGATTATTTTTTTTTAATTAATTTAACAAACTACTAAATTATCGAGTTAATAATTTAGCATGTTCTCTACGAGCTGAGTTTGGAAGTAATTATATTTAAACAAGGTTATTAATTATTTTATCGATATTCTACTTCATTTCTTTTAGGGCTATAATAAATGTTGTTTATGTTTCGATTTCAAATGTAATTTTGACTGTTGTTTAGCCTGAATTGGGCAAAATTGAAAACACTGAATTTGTAGGTCTTTGAGTTAGCTTGCTAATTCAACTTGAATCACGAGTCTTGGGTGTCGGATGAGAAAAATATGCATAAATGAACTCACACTACCTACAACTTTATATTTTGAGTTATGCAAAGTTCAAAATATAATTGATTCAAGCATAACTTTGTTATCGGATATTCAAATTATTTGATTCAAGTTGGATTAGAAAGCTAAGTTAAAGAACTGCAGTTATCGCGTTTGAATTTTGCCAAACTATAGCTAAAAAATGGCCAAAATCACGTTCGAAACAGTATTAGTAAAATTGAATCGACATTTTTCGCATGGTAATTACATTTATATTATATTTCTACAATCTTAACTGATGTTAGAAAAAATTATATTTTGTAAGGATCAAGAAAATGAGATTGTCATTATTGTTTTATTTATTTATTTTTAGAAAAATAGATTACCATTGTTTAAAATGATTGAACAAAATCACAAATAATTAGTTAGCAAATTGCAATTGGTATTTGGTAGAATCAATTCATTATAAGAAATGCATTTAAGTCATATAATTCTTATTAATCATTGTAATTTGCACCCAAAAAAAGTTGTAATTGTTTGAGAATACACAAACTAGTACATTACTTTTGTAAATTCACAGTTTGCCCCAATATATTTATAGCATTGTCATTTAGCCCCCCAAATCTGACGTTAGCCGTTAGACGGTCATTTTCTTCTCCCATAGTCCCATAAATGGTCCCTAATTGTGGGCAATGAATTGATAGAATCTGGCAACATTATCTGTTGCGTGAGATTGATGTGATTTATGACCAAATTACCCTTTTCTCTCTTATCTAAGATTTCAAATGTCATTTTTGTCCTTTATCTCAAAGTTATTATTAGATTCTAAATTTTGAATTTATTAATTAAAAAAATAGGGCATAATTCCAATTTGTACACTTGATATGTAGATTTTTGACACTTTCCATCATCGATAGTAAGAGCAACTCCAACAACATCATGTATACCTATAATTTGCACTTTTTGCACAATTTCAACCCAAAATCACATCTCCAACAGCAAAATGGAAAAAGGCAAAATTTGCTAGATTTCAACTTTGCATATTCAAAATTGAGAAACCAAAATTACAATTTAACAAATTGGGTAAACATAAAGAATAATAAAAATTCCACACCCCATCCCTTTCAACCACAAAATCTGCAGTAATAAACTCCAACTGCCAATATCAACTACCAATTTAATTCATCAACCACCACTGTACAAAAAATTAACACCAATCAACTCTATAAATTGTGGTATTTGGTTTCATAAACAATCACCCTCAACTAAAAAAACACCTGCATCTGAAGAAAAATTAAAGAGGTAAAACAACTTACATAAAATTTGAGTCTATCAATGGAAGATGGTAGAACTAGTTCTCTACCACCACTCCCCTATTGGATGAGAGTCGCCATAAATTTTTCTCTTTTTATTTTTATTTTTATTTTTTCCCCTTTTCTGTTTCCCTTTCTTCTTCTAGTTTTCTGCGTCTCTTCTGCTGGGAATTTGTGGCAGAAATAATGAGATATAGAGAAAGCCCTATAAAGTAAAAACAATATATTGACTTAATATATTTAATGCGTATTGTTTTTTATAAAAAGAGGAGAGTCATTGGCTAGTTTTTTGGTCCATTGGTGCTATTTTAAAAAATAATTAAATTTATAGTTATTATTTTCCACATAATATGTTTCCATGTATAATTGTAATTAATAAAATAATGAGTGCTTAATTCTTTTAATATACGTATACGGTGTATATATATAATTAAATTTTCCTTTTCAATATATTTTAAAATTAATTCAAAACTAAAATGTTGTAAAATAATAAAATATGATAATTATGTAAAATATAAACAATGTTGTTGGAGTATGATGTTAAAAGTGGCGTTGCATAACACTGTTCGTCTCTTAAATTATAGATATAGACAACCGATTTTTAAACAACTGTTGGAGATGGCCTAATTCATACCAATTTGCACCTTGGAAAACACAATAATTATGCATGATGGACCCCAAATAATTTTTTAAGCTAATGTATGTGATTTAGGTGGTGTTTGCAAAAACTTATTTAAAAGCAGAAGTTATGGATTGTGAATTAAGTTGGTTTTAAATGCTTATTTTTAAAAGTTGGGAGTGTTCGTGCAAATTTGCTGGAAAATCAACTTAAACAGAACAAATATGTTCATGGTACAGTAGAACCTCGATAAATTAATAACCTCGCTTAAATAATAGTTTATTCTGGTCCCGACTTGGTAAAAACCAACTAAATTATTAGTTTGATAATTTAATATTTCGCTAAATTAATAGATTTTTGTTAGTCCCGACTGTATTAATTTATAGAGGTTTAACTATATTTAACAAATTATAGCTATTTTAAGAGAAACAAAAGCAAAAGTTCATTTTTCAAAAGCTTAAAAATAGATTATAAGCCAAAAAAAGCTCATAATCTATTTGTAAAAACTTTTGCAAACACTACCTTAATATATAAGAGAAAAATTTATGTCGCCAAATTCAAATCTCATTGTCAACGGTCGCTAGGTGTAGCTTGTCAGACATGGTTAGCTAGTGTGGTTTACCTCTCTCGTATACTTTGCTGACTATCATACGAGAGTGTAGGTTTACCTAATACACCTTCCTTTATTACAAAAATAAAAAAGAGAAAATTATACGTCACTCACAATCTTTTCAATTATTTATGTAACAAATCAAGAGGATATTGATAATTCCAATTGATATGAATAAAACAACTCACAATGACATGTTTTGAGGATTAGATTCAATAATTGAGATTCATTGTTTCCAATTTAAATTCAATTAATAAGACACTAAACAAGGAATAATTAGCGGCCCTCGAGCTACACAAACACATGTACACTATATGGAAATGCACCCGAGGTTTTAGGGACTTTGTTCCCTAATTATTTTATTTATTTAATGACATTAAATCATTCTAAAAAAAATTATTAATGATGCTTCATTAAATTATTGCACAACATAATTAAGGTTCTATTGAACAACCACCGCAAACAAATCCCATTATTAGTTCAAAAGAAAAAGATTCTTTGTCCAATATATATATATATATATATATATATATATATATATATATATATATATATATATATATATATATATATATATATATATTTAATTAAATTACTCGAATGAATATCAAATCTCAATTATTCCCAAACAATTGCATGTTCCACATTATTTATTTTTGGTTGATTTCATGTAACACTGGATGATGAAGTATCTATAATACATTAAGGTCGTGTTTGGTTCTCAAGATAAGGTTAGTCTAAAATAAAATTAAATAATTTAATAAGATTTAACTGAATTATTGAATTTTTGGAAGAACCAATAGAAAACATGCCTATATCATAGTATTATCCTTGATTGGATTTTAACTATAAGTCAAAATCTAAACACACACTTATTTAAGTACATAATTTTACCAGTAAGTTATAATTAAATAATAAAAAGAATACGGATATAGAATTATGTAAACAAAATAAAAATAATGGAAAAACAGGGCTTAAATCTGGACCACTAGCTAACATCCAGCCCTAGCATTTGAAATTTTTGATTCGGCCCAATAAAATTTCTGATGGATAGTTTGTTTCGACCCAATACTACATATAAGGGTAAATAACACTTAAACCCCCTGTGGTTTGAGCTTTCTGCATATGAACCCTTTTAGTTTGAACTTTGTGTACATGACCCCTTTATACTATTAATATAAGTCGATAACCTCCCTATCGTATTCCACTTGATAGCTAATCATGCTCATTAGGAAGATGAAATTTTTGAAAGTAAAGGGGGTTATGTGCTTATATTAAAATACAAGGGGGTCATGTGCTATATATATTAAGAGTACAAAGGGTTTGTGTATATAAAGTTCAAACTATAGAGGAGTTAAACGCTATTTAGCTTACATATAATTCATAATAAGATCTATAAATATATCAAGGGAAATACTTTTTAACAACCTGTTGTTTGAACTTTGCGCTCACGACTCTCCTGTACTCAATATAAACACATGACGTGCTTGTACTTTAATCAAGCACGTAACTCCCATGTACTTTCAAGTTTTTCATCTTCTTAATGAACATGATTATTTACAAATAAAACATCACAAGGAAATTACGTGTATATATTAAAAGTACAACGAATTTATGTACTTAAATCGTTCAATCGAGAGTATAAGTAATCATGTGCACAAAGTTCAAACTATACGTATCATTATTCTGATGTATGTCGGCATGACAATATAGGTGTATAATATGTATTTATATATATATATATATATATATATATATATATATATATATATATATATATATATATATATATATATATATATATATATATATATAGTGCAGTTGACTATTTCCTAAAAGTCAACACTTGTACTTGAAAATTCAAACCTCATTAAATCATGCAAATTTGGGTAAGTCCATGTTCAAATTTATACGTCTCTTTCGTCTATCTAATAGTAAGATAATCAGAAGTAGTCCAAATGACCATTTAAGGGCTTAGGACTTTTGGAAAGATAAAAGTCAAATATTATAGGCGGGAAAAACTTACATGGATATACGTGAATTTAATAATTAACTAGTAATTTCACCCGTGCGATGCACGGGATTAGAATAAAATTAATGCAAAATAATATTTCGTTTATATCATAAATTTAAGGTGTCAAAATTAGAATAGTTTATATTATTAATTGCAGAAAGACCATAAAAAAATGGAAATAAAGAACTTTTCTAGTCAAAATTTCATGATACATCATAATAAGCAAAAAAAATATTGCATAATTATATTGTCGATTATTTTCCCAGCATGCAACGAACAATTCAATGCATCTAATAAAATTAACACAGTAACAATCACTTGGTTGTACACTTGTAGTCCCTATCACTACCAATATAATTTTTAGGGGTTGAATTTTTGTAGAACCTACACCTAGTGAATTACACCATGTAGTTTTTAACCGTAGATCTACATATAATAACACACACGTCCATATGTATGTGCGCTTAGTGGATAATTATTTATGTAGATGTACGGTTTAAAACTATATGGTGTATTTAACCGGGTGTAGAATCTCATAAACCTAGTCAACATTCAAAATAATTAATAACAAAATGTTGTACAGTTTCAAATGCTACAGGATTGGAGTATGGGAGTTGATTTAAGTTAGCTTTATAGACTTAGCATATGACCATTTAAATGAGATGCTTAACTGTAAACACAAAACTAACTTTAGATTTGTGATGCACGAAATTTTTGTATTTTTAGAGATTATTTAAAAAGAAACACATAAAAATAAAAATATATGGAAAAAAATATTTAATATAATTAATGAAAAATGTACATGATTCGAGATTTTCAAAGTTTCTTTAAATATTTTGTATATGACTTAGTGCAGTGATATTATTATTATGTCAACCAGGCCAGAAAACTTAAGAATACAAAAAAAAAATGAATTAAAAATATTCTTATTCATAAAACTGAAATGTAATTTTTGTAAACATATTAGATGTCCAGAATAAAAGATACATAAATATATTGAAAACATATTACCATTTGACTGAGATGCTTGGTTATACGCCACAACTTTGGAGTAATACATTGAGTGTATAACCCTAACACTTGCTAGTTGTGGGAACCTTACAAACTGCTGTCAGCTAGCTAGCATTCTTTAATCTTCATCAATCTTTTATAAAAAAACACAAACGCATGAAAAAAATATTTAGTATAGGTAGACATTAATGATGCAAATGACGAAATTAAATTAATTTTTACGTTTAGTTGTTAAGAAATTACAAATGAAACGATACACATCTTTTCTTTGAAGGAAACTCTCAATACATAAATAAAAGAATTTTCAGAAGAACATTGTTCATAAAGGATACAAATATTGATTAAATTTCATGCGAATAAACCTGGAAAAGTTTTGATTCCCTAAAATCTCTATCCCCCAAATTTTGATTTGCAAGCACTTAAATAGTTTAATCCACCAACAAATAATAATAGTGAAACAAATAAATCCTTAATGGAAAAAATACCGACAATTTCACATTAAAATTTAAATTCCAAAAGGGTATAAAATTAGATTTGGAGAGAGTTTAACAAACAATAAACTAAGAAAGCAATACGTACCTTGTGGTCGATATTTTTCTTTACGTATGTAGGGATGTTATTGTACAGGTTTTTGTCTTTCAAAATGCTCTACTAAGAAGAAGAAAGAATGAAGAACATGATAATAGAATAAGAACAAAAAATAAACATTGAATAGAAGTGGAAAGGAGTGGTAATCGACAATAAAATGACATATTTTATATTTCAATAAACGAACATTTAGTAGTCGGACAGTTGAAGAAAATGGAAAATAAATAAAAAAATTTATAGAATTACAGGTTTGCCTTTAAAGTTTGATAAATTATTATCTACCATTGAAGTGGTTCTAGCTATCTATAAACTAAGGGCAAAGCTTAAGGGGGGAAATTAGAATATTATGTAGAATTTGGATTGTTGCCAGAAATCGCCCGTTGAACACGCCCGTTGAACAAATAATTGCTAAACGAACTGCAGACAATAATCAAAGTTGGAAGCATAATATTGCAACAGATAAAACAATATGAAGAACCAATAGTAGCTTCCTCGGCCTACCTAATTTTCACTGATTAAGCATAACAATATAAATTAAAAGGATTTCATTTAAAATTATCACATAATTCATCAACGAATCCAATACAACGAATTTAAGTAACAGTGTCCGTCGTAAAAAATAGAAGAAATTGAAGATTTTATCTCTGAACTTACTTTCAATATGACAAAAGTGAGTAGGTTCATCGGTCTCCTTGATTACACCT
>NW_012194869.1:405419-430695 GCF_000504015.1 Erythranthe guttata | reverse complement strand
TATATATATATATGGAAAGTAAAAAAAATCTGCAATTACACGAATTCAAATTATTGAATTACAAATTTCCTGAATCCAAATGACTCCGACTAATGATGATGATATTTACGGCTGTAGAACAATCCCCTGCCCCTAGGGTTTTTGGAATGGAGAAAAATATAAAAAATTGAACACATTAAATGATACATAGAACTTCAGATATATAAAATCACACAAATCGGATAATGTGAACAAACTCATCATATCCCGAATTAATTAATTAAATGACAATTATAATTTATAACTATCAAATGAGCAGGAAAAATTTCATAGTGTTTAGCAGGAACAACCTTGCCTTTATTAATAAGAGAACAACTTTACTTTTATTAATAAGATAAGATAAGAACCAAATATTTTTCTAAACAATTAAATAATTTTTCCATCAAACTAATATTAAGTAAAATGACAATTTTGGCGGGAAAAGATACGTAAGTTTATTGCAAAAAATTCTGGATACTTAACGGATTTATTAAAATTGATTATATTAAATAAAGTAAAACAATAAACTAATTAATTAAATAAATGACAATTATAATTTGTAACTATCCAATGAGCGGAAAAAAAATCATTTATAGTAAATTGAAATAAAAAAATAATAAAATAAATAAATGGTATAAAAGAATTCATCACACAATAATATATCATTAAAAGATACGTAATTAGTTTAAATGAAAATTGAAATAATAAAATAATAAAAGTAAGAAATAAATAATAAAAGTAAAAAATAATTAAATGACAAATGTAGCAAGAAAATCAGGATAATTCCTTGAAAAACGTAATTAGATTAGAATTAAAATATCATTAAAATTAGTTTAAATGAAAATTGAAATAAAAAAAAAATTAAATAAATAAATGGTATAAAAGAATCATCACACAATAATATATCATTAAAAGATACGTAATTAGTTTAAATGAAAATTGAAATAATAAATAATAAAAGTAAAAAATAATTAAATGACAAATGTAGCCATTAAAAGATACGTAATTAGTTTAAATGAAAATTGAAATAATAAATAATAAAAGTAAAAAATAATTAAATGACAAATGTAGCCATAAAATGAGCGGGAAAAAAAACCCTAGGGTTTCACCAGAACAACCTTCCTTTTATTAATAAGATTAATTAGTTAAATAATTATTGTGAATTTAAACCCTAATTGCGATCATCACTCACTAGTTGTCTACCTCTCTTTTCTCAGTTGGTTTTCTGACCCCAATCTCACACATTTCCGTGATGATTTCTTTCCGGATTTCTTAGCCACCAAGCCACGAGCTCCAAGTGCTTTTATATCCAGCTAAACCTAATTCAAAAACAACTTGCTCCCGAAATTTTCAATGTCAGCCTCCGCCTTCTTGTCATTTAACGTAACAGCTATTTCACACCTCACAACTCAACTGGAGTTCATCTTTTCAAATGACGACATGGATAATACATCCACTTGGCTCGTACAAGTGAATATGAGTTATAAGAGAACAATTCTTCATCTTAACTTATACTCCACACTGACTCCTTTTTTCTCTGCACCCTAACTTCTTACGAAGCTAGTTTCACTTAGCTTATTGCCAAAGCTACCACTGCTTACGACAGCAGCTCACCGAGTTTATACAATACTTGAACTTTAAAACAAATAAAGACTTAATTAACATTATCAGCCGGATTATCATATCTACACAAGTTCAAATCTATGTGGGCCTTTTGTCTAATAGTAATATAATCAGAAGTAGTCCAAATGGAATATTGCAACGAAAATGTCAAATAATACAGGCGGAATTTTATATATACATATAGTGAAATTAATAACTAATTATTTAGGAAAAAAAAAACTATTAGAGTGCACAACCGTAATTATGTAAGATGCTAATCTAATGATTGAAGTAACAAGCAAAATAATACTAGTTTATTATAAGCTGACCATGTGATCCAAGTTATTGAAAATGAATTAAGTCCAATTGTTGACCACCAATCGGCCAAATTATTTTTCAGCAGCTCCATCTTCAGCTAATTAATTAGTGTAAATTACGAAACAAACCTTTCATGTTATGATAATTACAACCACACATTAATTATGAATCTTCTTACACGTTCACTCTTATGGTATCAGATTCAACAGGATCTTCTAAATTCCGTGGAATGTTCTCTAGTTCGTACTCGTTTTGTGCAAAAATGCAATTTTTGATGCACCACAGTCTGATATTTACAAGCCAAAAAACACATTTTTTGATCATCTTGTTTCAAAATATAGAGCTCGAATGGAGTAAAACGAATACAAACTGAATAATATTCCACCATAATGTAGAAGATTACACTAAATTTGATACTGCAAATGTGAACGTGTAAGAAAATTCTTAATTGAAGAAAATAATTATAATTACCCGAACACAAGGGTCTTTTTATAATTTATTCTTAGATCAGGAGTGACCGTAATTTATCCAATTAATTGATATAAATTATTGCTAAAGAAAGAGAAAGAAACAAACAAAACCAGTGGAAAATTCAAAGTGCAGATGATCTTGTTCGAAAATGAAACCAACTTCCCAAAATCTATTTTGAAAATTCTTGAAAAAAAATGTTCCCTCCGGTTCTGTTCATCCTGTTCGTACAGTTAGCGCTTCCAGCTTCATCTCTCGACTTCGTCTTCAACTCCTTCACCGCCGCCGCCGCCGCCAACCTCACACTCACCGACGACGCCCTCCTCGAGCCGCCGGTGGTCCGGTTCACCAACGACACAAACCCCTTCTCAATCGGCCGGGCCTTTTACCCCTCCAGAATCCCTTTCAAAACCCCCAATTCCGCCAACGTAACGACGTCGTTTTCAACTCAATTCGTCTTCTCAATCCTCCCCGACATCGCCACCAGCCCCGGATTCGGCCTCGCCTTCGTCCTCTCCAACTCCACCATCATAACCAACGTGATCGCCGGCCAGTATTTCGGCCTCTTCTCCAACTCCACAACCGTCGCTCCGCTTCTCGCCGTCGAGTTCGACACGGGTCGGAACACCGAATTCAACGACCCGGATGGCAACCACGTCGGCATCGACCTGAACAGCATCTTATCCGAGGTAACACAAACAGCTGGTTATTACAACACCACCGCCGGCGGTGCTAATTCCACCTTTGTGCCCGTCGCCATGAGAAACGGGCAGAACATCCACGCCTGGATCGATTTCGACGGCCCGAACAACGAAATCAACGTGACGATTGCCCCAGCTGGAATGACCCGGCCCGCCACAGCCCTGCTGTCATACAGAGACCCCAAAATCTCAAACTATATCGGGTCGGAAATGTTCGTCGGATTTTCGGCATCTAAGACCCAATGGGTTGAAGTTCAGCGAGTGCTAGCATGGAGTTTCAGCGATGTTGGGGTTGCCCGAGATATCAACACCACTGGATTGCCCGTTTTCGAGTTAGCGAATTCAAGCTCGTCTTCGTTATCTCAACCCGCCATAGCCGCCATTGCGGTAGGTTGTGCTTTGGCGGTGATTCTTGCCGTGTTTCTAGTGTACTGGTTTTGGTGGAGGAGAAAGAAAATGGAGGAAGAAGATGATGTCGTCGAGGATTGGGAGATGGAGTATTGGCCTCATCGATACTCCTACGAGGAGCTTAGTTTGGCCACAAAGGGGTTTTCGAGCGAAGAACTTCTCGGATTCGGTGGATTCGGTAAAGTCTATAAAGGGACATTAGCCAATAACACAGAGGTGGCGGTGAAGTGCGTTAGCCACGATTCGAAACAAGGGTTGAGGGAATTCATGGCTGAGATTTCGAGTATGGGGAGACTACAGCACAAGAACCTAGTTCAAATGAAGGGGTGGTGCAGAAAAAGGAACGAGCTTTTGCTCGTTTACGATTACATGCCAAACAGTAGCCTCAACAAGTGGATATTTGATAAACCGAAGAAGCTCATAGGATGGAAAGAGAGGAAGCAGGTTTTGGCTGATGTAGCGGAGGGTTTGGACTACCTACACCACGGTTGGGAACAAGTGGTGGTCCATAGAGACATAAAATCGAGCAATGTCTTGCTCGATTCCGATATGCGCGGTAGATTAGGCGATTTTGGCTTAGCAAAGCTTTATACGCATGGAGAAGTGCCGAATACGACTCGGGTAGTGGGTACTTTGGGGTATTTAGCCCCCGAGGTGGTGACAATGGCTTCTCCGACGGAAGCTAGTGATGTGTACAGCTTTGGGGTGGTGGTGTTGGAGGTGGCGTGCGGGCGGCGGCCGCTGGAGACGGCGGTTGAGAGGGAGGAGGAGGAGGTGTTGATGGATTGGGTGAGGCAGAAGTACGTGGAGGGGCGGCTGTACGAGGTGGCGGATCCCCCCGCTCGAAGGGGAGTACGAGGTGGAGGAGATGGAGGCCGTCTTGAAACTCGGGCTGTCTTGTTGCCACCCGGACCCACTTCGTAGGCCCACTATGAGGGAGGTTAACGCGTTATTGTTGGGCGAGCATGTTGTTGAGATGGGCCCCACACCGAAGGATTTGCTATCTGAATTGACGAAGCATGTTGATAGAGGTGAAGGTGAAAATGAACAAGAAAGGGTTTTTCTGCAAGAAGAGGTTTGAGTGTTTATTTATTTTATTTATTTATTATGATTTTTCGTAGCTTTGTTGTTGTTTTATAATCGCTGTGTGCTTCGAATCTTGTACTTGTTTCGGAATTTTTTAAAATGTATATATATAGTTTTTCATGAGGTTTTGAGTGTGATTAGGCAGCCTTCTTTTTTCGTTGATCTTGCCAATTTGTTGTGTACTGTAAAATTGTGGATTTTCTGGTTGAGAATAAAGTTATACATTTCTTTTATAACTCGGAAGCAACTTATTACAATCGTCATCTTGTAATAGGAATGGGACTTGGGATTTACTTGAATACCTCTCTGAAATCCGTTGCCATTGTTGTACTCTAAATTATGGATTTCGTTTTTCTCTTCGAGAATAAATTGCTAAAATTCCTTACGAATTTGAAACCACGACGAAGTTGTCTTATGTAACAGAGAAGGGACTCGACATTTTCTTGAAATTCTGTCTGAAATATGTTACGTTACATTACATACGAATACACATAGATTCTTACACAACATCAGTAGGATCTAAATACGTTGCGACGTATTCTAGAGCGTAAAGTTTAGGGAGTGAAAATAGAAATGCGGGTTTTTTCCCTTAGCATTCTTTTGCAAGACCGTCGCTTCTCTGCATGCTGAAGCCACCGACTCTTTCATCGTCTGGGGCCCACACACCAAAACCCCTATATCCGATCCCCCACTGTTACTTGCGAACTTAGCGAATATATCTGTTTCAGTTTGACCAAATATTTGCAGAATTACCCTCTGAATTTTTCTTTTAATAATAATGATAACGAAAATGAGTAGTAAAGAAATGCTACCTCGAAAGTTTGGTCTTCCTCCAAAACGAATCTCGTGTTCGTCGAGATCTCTACTTGCTTCAACTGAGCTTTGTTTCATATCTCTGCTTTGTTTATCGGAGTATAACCGAAGCCCGTTCTTTAGCTTTCGCCACCTTATTATAACAGCCATTAAAGCGCTGGATAAGGTAGCCATGGCGAAAGAACACATTAGAAGGAAATCTACTAGTGAAGATGAACTCTTTTGTGCCGAGGGTTTCGTCGCCGGTGAAACTATGAAATGGTTGAGAAAAACGAGCGAGAGTAGAAATTTGATCGAAGAAACCATAGTAATAGCCGCCAACCATAGTAATCTTTCGGACCCGTATATTGCATAACTTGTATGTGCAGTGGTGAAATTCGTTATTCGTGTCTCGGGAATTTCGTTGAGTACTTCTCTTAGTGTTGCACCGATTTGATTTTCTCGGGTGACGAATACTTTGAGTTTTATATGAAAAGTCTCGATATTCGTTAGCTGAGGAAGGATTGGATCGAGCAGGCAAATGTCTTGTGACTGCTTTATTGTGTATATAAGCTGTATTCTCTTTGGATATCTGTTTCTGCCATTGCTCGAATTCGAGCTTATTTCTCGTAAGATACTCAGAAATGGGGTTATTCCGATTCCTCCTGCAACAAGGAGCAGATTGTCGTACCTGCGAAAAAGGAATTTAAAAAAAAATAAAGAATAAAGAAACGAGGAAGGAAATGCGTGTTATGTGGAGATGACATGTGGAAATTGGAACGGAATTTTTGAATTTCGCCGATTTTGATCGGAGTATTTCCGATTTTGGGAACAGTATTCGTCATTCCGAATTCCGATTCTGATTTTTCTGATATTTTCGGAACGGAATTGGATTATATATTAGATTCCGATCCCGATCTTAATTTCCAAAAAAAATGATTTTTTTTAAAGATCAAATATCAATATTTGCATGTATTTTATATTATAGGTGACTAAAAAAATGGGAATTCCGATTCAAAAAACTACGGTTTTGGATAAAGTTTCTTCATTCCAATTTCCGATTTTCCAAATTCTTTTTGGAACGGAATTGGAAGTAGTTTTTCACTTCCGAAAAAAAAAATTGGAATTTTTCCGAAAGAGCTAATTCCGATTCGATCCGTCCGATTACCACCCCTAATCTAGCTATAGCAATTTCCCGACTTGGTTTTATTGAAATACCTTAAAAAATCCAGCGAGGCGGGCCCGTATGGACCTTCCGTAGCAATTTGAATACACACCTTCCGATCGGTTTCCGAATCGGTTTGACTGTTGATCTTGTTATAGAGGGCACTTGTCCATTGACCTTCACTCTTTATAATGACTGAGATAGTGTCCTCATCAATGCTTGAGCTAGAAGTTATACTAAACGGATGCCACTGAAACCTCGAAATACTCGGTATTTTCAGAAATATCACACTCGTCGGTGTATACTTCAATCCTGCAATACAATCACGGTACATTAAACTTCTATTTTTAATTACTTTTCAACAATTCGATATATGATTTTTCAAGAACTCTATTTAAAATTTATTATATTTACTCGGATCTTTGGGCAGAGTCAGCTCCACAGCTCTGCATGGGAATACACGAGCAGAAATAACGCATGTTTCTGTTCTCGACTGTAATATACGGAGCAGTTTATCGAGAGCAAATAGAAAAAATCCCGGGAAAATTATGTAAAAATGGCGGTCCCCACCATGGAACAAGAAGAATACGAGGAAGACTATGTACAGGTGGTGCGTGTAATAAAACACCCGAAACCATTTCCTTCGAATCTGCGGAAGTGACGTCGTCCAAATGATTAGCGCTGTAATAAGCGCGATTTCTCCCGCGAGGTATATTCTTCCTTTCTTCTGCCACTTCCACATCTGTAATTTTTTTTTTTATTTTATTTTATTTTATTTTTTTTAACGAAAAATGTTATGAAGTCCGATAAAATATGGTTATATTGAATCTTGTAATAAAATTGGTTACCTCGTCTTGGATTCTGTGTTTGATACCCCAGATGAAGAATGTGCCTGCCCCGTGTAGGGTGGCGAAAAATATCATTGCATTTCCGAGACAAATATGGTACATTACGGAAGCTTCGAATTCGATTTTGAGTAAACGAAATATGGACATTCCTCTTAGGACAGGCAGAAGAAGAAGTGCTAGACAAACTTCCGATAATAAACCGCATCGCGTGGCCATTCTGAAGAACTTGTATTGCCATCTGAGAATCAGGTACACATGATCATTTATCTTATGTTTGGTATTAGTGACTATACATTGTAATAGTTACTATATTTCGTATGATAGGATTGTGTAATAATAGAAGTTGAGTTTGGACTAATTATCCTTCATGTGTTTGATTAAAATACGGGCCGTATTTTTTTTTTCTTTTTCTTTTTAATAATCACGATTCACGGGCTTGACACCTAAACGAAATGTTTCATAAATCTTGCACCATGTTTCATAAATCTTGATTATATTGTCCATCAAATCCTATCCTAATTCCCAAATGAGAGGCCTTAGAATGATTATCAACGGGCAAAAATAAGGGTTTATTTCATTTAGCACCCCTGTGTTTACTCCAATTGTCCGAAACCCCTCGTATTATAAATATTAGCAAACTGCTCCCTAAAAACGCACCATTTAGGCGGGGTTGTCTGGTAACAAAGATGCATCATAGCGTTTTTGTTTGCTAATATTTATAACACGAGGAGTTCTTTACTTCTTTAGCAATTCGGTGTAACACATGGGTACTAAATGCAATAAGCTCGGAAAAAAGAAATATACTTACGGACTAAGTTTGAATGTTTTGCCAGGTGTCATCTTCTTGAAGTCAGCAGACACACGGGCGTAGAATGTCCAAACGAGAAAGACGATAAACAGAGACGAAGCAAGAATCTGTGCTCCAGACAGAACACCTAAGTAACCGTTCACGTAAATTCGACTCGAGAAACAAGTGAGTGCATTTCTTCTTCCCCGTCTGCATAACCAAAAAACACACACAACATGCCTAAATATATACACACATAATCGAAAAAAGTCCTAATTTCGAGGAGGTTGTCGGGATTATATTATATTATATTACCTGTTTATCCTCTCTGTTTGTTTTAGTTC
This sequence comes from Erythranthe guttata, assembly GCF_000504015.1. The sequence continues at coordinate 422,158 of NW_012194869.1, read as the reverse complement.
CAAGTATATATACCCGATTATCGCCAAAGCAATCAACGGAAATGCGTACACAACAAAATCAAGACCTGTAAAATATATCGCAAACTCTTAAAAATCTCTAATTATTTCTAATTACACAAAATCTTGAACAATACGATAATTTTTTTTACCATTATATCGAAATATCGAAGAAGCATTCGCCTTTTCTTCTGCCGCCTTCCATTTCTGTGTCCAGAATTCAGTCGGCTTAAGAACCCAAATCGATAACCAACCGGCAAATATCGAGATCAGAAGTAGTTTCAGTATTAGAAGAGACATCCTAATTTAGTCTAAGGCAGGTCTACATACACCCTAGAGAGTAGAGATGATGCTCTTTATATATATAGTACATTCACATGTAAGAATTACTAGTTGCAAGAAAATCACTTGATTTAGTGTATTCCCCACCATTTTTCACAGAGGTTGTTATTGTCATAAAAAAAGAAGCATTTTTTTTTTAATTATTATAATTACAATTCTTTAGTATTCATTAGTCGCATGATGTTAATTTGGACCGTGGTTTGAGATAATGGGCGATGGCGATAGAAAAAAAACACGGTATTACCGTTGCACACTGTGACGTGTGCATGACGATATATTTATTATCGAAACGATTTATTTATTTTTATTCGTTTTTCGTTTCTTCATTGCAGCTTCAGTTATCAGCTTCAATCAGCACAATGTACTGCACACCCATTGGACAATTGGTCCAACAATATTGTAGTGGATTTTTCTGGTCCACCACCATTCCACTAAAACTTACATTGTATGAACAATGAAGATATTTTTGGTAAGATATTGCATCCTATAATAAAACAAAAACAAACATTCTTTTTTATGAGCAAGGGCAATTTGTTTTGTGTATATTTGATTCATGAAATGCACCATTTTCGAAATCTTGTGGAGGTAATTGCAATTTCTTGAAAAAAGAGGGACTGTTTTGTAATTAAATCGAAGTTTAGGGGGTTATAATTGTAATTTACAAGATCTTCAAAATCATTCAATAGAGATAAAGAAGAAGAAGAAAGAAGTTGACTAGGTCTTTGACTCTTTATACAAGAAGTCACCCAAGTTGCTCAAAAGTCTTGTCAACTTTTGGCCCATGCTTTTCAGCCTTGTCCAAGGCTGCTAAAATTTTGTGCTTTTGGAGTGCAAATTGCTTCTTGTGAAAAAAGATGGTTGACTATGTGACTAAAAGTCAAATACTTGATTTCTGATAGAAAATGCTCTTTACGGGTTAAAAAGTGCTATTTACCGTTCAAAACAAAAAAGTGTTTATCTCTCTAAAACCCCTAAAATTTTCGAAAAAAATGGACGAACGCCCAAGTCGGGCGCCCGCCGCCTGAACAGACGCCCAAAGTGGGCGTCCGTTCAGGCGAGCGGCGCCCGACTTGGGCGTGTAAACAGCTTTTGGACGCCCGGGTTTGGGCTTTTTCACCGGTCGAACCGGCTCCCGGTCCAGGCGTCGGTTCGGCCGGGAAAAGCCCAAACCGGGCGTTCGATTAATTTTTTTTTTTTTTTTTTTTTTTCTGTTTTAAAATAAAATATTTTTTTTTCTGAATTAAAATAAGTTAGTAAATTTAATATAATTTATGTTTACAGGATGTCTAATTGGACGAAAAAATTCGGACTGAAAAAAGGAAAGGACCCCTAATAAAATATGTTGTTCAAAACCTTATTATTATTATTATTATTATTATTATTATTATTATTATTATTATTATTATTATTATTATTATTATTATTATTAGAACATAATATAATAATAATAACATACTAACATTTAGTATAACATCATAACATAATAATAATAACATACAATGTCAATAGTAATACATTCATTCCAATAAAAAAAAAACAAAACTAAATCAAACACTATTTAGAATATCTCACGTTTCACGTCGACTCCGCAACGCCTTTGGTAGACTACTCTGACCTCCCATATATTGGAAAATGATTATGCTTCCCGTATACTACTCTGACCTCCCATCTATCGTCCGACCGTAGCTTTCCGACAATTTGAAAACCACAGTTTCTTTTTTTGCTACCAGTCCTTCTCGGGCGCGCGTTTGGGTTAGTTGATGGACATTCTCGTTTCTCCCCGTATAGGTCACAAGTCAGAAAAATCCTTTTTTTAGAACAACTTTTTTTTAGCATTTTCACAAAAAGACCTCTTGCAACGAACCTCGCCCAAACCACTACCTCATCCTTCGAGTCAAACAACTGAGTTGTTGTAAAATAATCGGTATGATCAACTTCAATTGTAGACGTATCGTCCTGAAAAAAGCGTAAAAAAATTGATAAAAAAAAAAAAAAAAAAAAACGTTTAAACGTTTAAAAGCCCAACTCGGGCGCCCGAAGGTGCAGTGCACGCCCATGTTGGGCGTGCAAGAGCCAACTGCACGCCCAACATGGGCGTGCACTGCACCTTCGGGCGCCCGAGTTGGGCTTTTAAACGTTTAGCCCATTTTTTTCGATCGAAAAGACGGAATTTTTACCTCGTTGTGTCCGCTATCCAGATCTTCATCCGATGAACTCATTTATGTTCGTATATCACACCAATAAGTATGATTTGTGATGAAATCGTCTTGAGAGCGAATTTTTTTAGAGAGAGAAAGAGAGAGAGTCTTTGAACGGTAAATAGCAATTTTCAAACGGTAAAAAGCAAATCCCTTTCTGATACAGAGTTGAAAATTTGGTTGAGCTCGGTTCGTTATCCCCGATAAATCGAAATCCGGGCACGATTATTTTGTTCAATAAAATATAAAGCTCAAAATAAAATTGAAACACGATTTTCTAAACCGGATAAAAACTTAAAATAGTGTTCGATTCGATTCATCTTCAAGCAAAAAAAAATTTTGATTTTTTTTTATTTTTTTCCATTTTTCTTTATGATGTTATGCTTTGGCATAATGGGGTTAATAGGCATGAGCCATGAAGAAAAAGACACTTGTGGCGACTATTGAAAGAAGAAGCCAAAAGAGATTCTTACATTATCTCTTTCTTCAACTTTTTTCATTTGCATTATTTAAAAGCGTGCTTGGAAAATTCAATAAAAGGCCGGTTAACTAACAAGAAAGTGACCATTACTTTTGCTTCAAATTCATAATTATTTTAGTATATTTTTTTGAAGTATATGCAATCATTCAATGTAGATTCTGTATCCAAAGTAGTAAGATACCAAAAATCAAATCAAATTACTCGAAATCGATTGATAAAAGCTTGTCTGAGCTCGGTTCGTTAGTGTAAAGAACCATGTTTCATAAAACATGATCTTTTTACTTTTATAGAACTTCAAAAATTGTTGTAGAATAATGGTTTGATTAATAACCGAATCGAGCTCAATCCAAGTTTGCACTGTTATGTGTTTGGCTCAACTCGATTAATTTACACTCCTACGGATGATCCTCAACTAAGTCTATTTATATTAAAGTTCAAATATTGTAACAAAAATATAGTATATTATAGTGAAACTAGCCAACACCGGTAATAATGTTTGCACGAGCATTTGTAAAAGCAGAAGTTGCTGATTGTAAGTAAAAAAATTAATTATTTATTTCTAAAAGTTCGTAATATCTGAAAAAAAAAAATCTAAAAAATAGACTTTAAGATATCAGCGTTTGCAAATATAAACTTCAATTTTCAATTTATTTTTTTGCAAAATATCTTAAATATTCTAATAAAATAGAATAGACTTAGGCAAAAGTAACAAAGGCACAACCAACGGCGATTTCCATTTGTGGAAGAACATAAAGAAAAAATAAAAATAAATAAATAAAATAAAATGTTCACAAGCCAGCAAAATATTGACAAAAGAGAATCCAATCCAACTTTTTTGATCATTTCATATTTATTTATTTTAATCTTTCGTATGGCTTCGAAAGCAACGACGACCCTTTAACATATTTGTTCTCTTCTTCTTGTTTACGAGTCCCTTTGTCTAAAAGGGCCAAGCCAATTTATGGAAGGGGAGACCTTTTCGATGACTTCTGTCGAAGAGGGGCAATATCGTAATTTCCCACCAAAGTCGCCGGAGATTGTGGAGATTTGCGAGGAGATCAGCAAGATCAGCGTAGATATCAGTGGTGGAGATCATAGTCGTAGCCACGATGACGTGTATGTGTGCGTTGGTAAGAACGACTTGCATGTCCTTAAATGGGCTATCGAACATGCTGTCGTGTGCGCCGGAAAAGTTCGGGTTTTTCTCGTGCACGTTTTTCGTCCAATCACCTACATCGCCACACCAGGTGCAGTTCCCTACAGTTACTTCTTTCTTTCTTTATATCTTTTTGATATAGTTCTCTACATGTAGAGTATGTGGCCCAAATGAATTCTTTGTGAATGGCCATTAAAATCCCACCTTGCAACCCACTTACGAGCAGCCCACAAAATTTGAGCCCAAAATTAAAAGTCAGCCCAATCTCACTAGGTTTTCCCTTTCTCTCTCTCTCTCTCTTCACCTCTTTTTCCTTATATCGGTGTTTTGTTTTTCCCAGCAGATTTGTTTTCTAATCTGCTCCTTTTTTCTCTCAACAAATCTTGGTGATTTGTTACCTAATTCTTAGTGAGTTTGGTAGATAATTTGGGCGTATAAGTGCACCCTTTTCTTTTTCTGTGTGAGACGTGAGAGACGAAAAAAAAAAAGGGCGTGAAAAATAGAAACAGAAAAATAGAGTCGAGAAAAATACTTTGTGTATTTGAGAGGGAAAAATAGAGTGAAAAGAGAGAAACCTTTTTTGAGAAGCAAAGCTCGATTCTTTCAATGAATTCGAGCTTACTTCTTTAGGGATAAACTGGTGAGATTAGGGTGTGAATTTGGGTTTCGTTTTTCTTCGTTTTGTTCGTTGGAATACACTGTGTGTGTACGTGTGTGTGGCTGCCGTGAGTGTTGGAGGCCCCACTTGGATCTTGGACGAGGACTCGGAGATTGAGGACTGAGCCGGATAATCGACGACCGCCGGAGCAGCCGTCGGAGGAACTTTCGTTTGCAATTCTGTGTGAATTGCTCGGTTTTGTCTCTTACCCTTATTTATTTTTCTGCATTAATTAAATCACGTTTTATTCTAGGTTAATTGAGCATTAATATTTTATTCTTAAAATATTGTGCAAGATGATTGCTTCTCTGTCTGTTTTCTATTAACTTACAGTTGTTTTCGCCTACTGTCGTATTTAATATTCTATATTATTAGGGTTAATATTATAATATTAACTTCTTGCATTTGGTATTGAATATTCTATGTTTGACTTGACGTCAATTGCTTTGGATTAAATGTTATGGCTTTATATAAATTGATTATGTCTATGGCTATGTGCATTGTGTCTTCTCCGGGCGGATACCCAACAGTGGTATCAGAGCCAGGTTAAGGGTCCGTCCGGAGCGGCGTACGAAACCCTGGTCCAGGGGTTTTGCTCAGGTATTAATTTCTACTCTTGGTGAGTTGATTGATTCTTTGTGATAATTATACCTGGTATTGGTGAATCTTGGTGATTCTTTGTTTATTGCTTCCGCTAATATTTTGTGTGAATCTGTGTGATTCTTTATCTTTGTGATATTTGAAAAATTGGAATCTTTGTGATTCGATTTTGCTTTGAAATTGTGAATCTTTGTGATTCTATTATCTGTGTGATTTTTTGAAAAATTGTGAATCTTTGTGATTCTATTATCTGTGTGATTTTTTGAAAAATTTGTGAATCTTTGTGATTCGATTTTGCTAAAGTTTATTGAATCTTTGTGATTCTCTTGTGTGTTGATCCTGCTGATATTTAATCTTGGTGATTTTGCTATCTTTGTGATACTTGAATATGGGATCTATGTCTATGTTATCTTTAGCTCCTTTCGATGGAAAGGGTGATTTTTCTATTTGGCAACAAAAAATGAAAGGTATTTTGATCCATCAAAAATGTTTTAAAGCGATTTCTCTAAGTGAGGAAGTTTTTATAACTGTTGCTAAACGTGAAGAACTTGATGATCTTGCTTATTCTGCTATTATCTTGAATCTAAGTGACTCTGTGATTAGAAAAGTAGGAAAGCATGATTCTGCTAGAAGTTTATGGAATAAATTGGAAGAGCTTTATGTTGAAAATTCTTTGCCCAATAAAATGTTTTTGCTTGAAAAGTTTTTTGGATTTAAATTGGACTCTCGCAAAAATATTGATGCTAATATTGATGATTTTACCAAGTTAGTTCAAGATATTAAATTAACTGGTGATAAGAACATTGATGATTATACCCCTATTGTGCTCTTGAATGCTATTCCTGATATTTATAATGATGTTAAGTCTGCTATTAAGTATGGTAGAGATAAGATTACGTTAGATACTGTGATCAATGCTTTAAAAAGCAAAGAGCTTGAATTGAGAATTAATAGGGATAAATCATTTAGTGAAGTTAATTTTGCTAAAGGAAGTCAGTCTAATCGTTTTCAAAACAACAAGGCTTCTTCTAGTCAAATTTATCAAAATACGAAAAAGGGTGGAGATTGGAGTAAGTCGAAGGCTAATCCTAATAATAGAAGGTGCTTTAATTGCGGTGACCATAGTCATTTTATTAGTGATTGTCCCAAGCCTAAGAAAAACCAACATAGAGATCAAGCCAATATGATATCCGACGGTGGTGATGTATTCTAATGTGTTAGAATATTTGCATTACTTTGTGTTTTGCTTGTTATTTGCATTACTTTGTGTTTTGCTTATTATTTGCATTACTTTGTGTTTTGCTTGTTTTTGCATTACTTTGTGTTTTGTTTTTTAAACTTGTACTAACTTTGTGTTTTGAGTGCAGGTAGTGTCATACGGCAATGATGACTTTGTTTCTCCTAAAAGGGTCCCGATGATCCATTTGGGCCAGGTGGAGATTTGTAGAGTATGTGGCCCAAATGAATTCTTTGTGAATGGCCATTAAAATCCCACCTTGCAACCCACTTACGAGCAGCCCACAAAATTTGAGCCCAAAATTAAAAGTCAGCCCAATCTCACTAGGTTTTCCCTTTCTCTCTCTCTCTCTTCACCTCTTTTTCCTTATATCGGTGTTTTGTTTTTCCCAGCAGATTTGTTTTCTAATCTGCTCCTTTTTTCTCTCAACAAATCTTGGTGATTTGTTACCTAATTCTTAGTGAGTTTGGTAGATAATTTGGGCGTATAAGTGCACCCTTTTCTTTTTCTGTGTGAGACGTGAGAGACGAAAAAAAAAAAGGGCGTGAAAAATAGAAACAGAAAAATAGAGTCGAGAAAAATACTTTGTGTATTTGAGAGGGAAAAATAGAGTGAAAAGAGAGAAACCTTTTTTGAGAAGCAAAGCTCGATTCTTTCAATGAATTCGAGCTTACTTCTTTAGGGATAAACTGGTGAGATTAGGGTGTGAATTTGGGTTTCGTTTTTCTTCGTTTTGTTCGTTGGAATACACTGTGTGTGTACGTGTGTGTGGCTGCCGTGAGTGTTGGAGGCCCCACTTGGATCTTGGACGAGGACTCGGAGATTGAGGACTGAGCCGGATAATCGACGACCGCCGGAGCAGCCGTCGGAGGAACTTTCGTTTGCAATTCTGTGTGAATTGCTCGGTTTTGTCTCTTACCCTTATTTATTTTTCTGCATTAATTAAATCACGTTTTATTCTAGGTTAATTGAGCATTAATATTTTATTCTTAAAATATTGTGCAAGATGATTGCTTCTCTGTCTGTTTTCTATTAACTTACAGTTGTTTTCGCCTACTGTCGTATTTAATATTCTATATTATTAGGATTAATATTATAATATTAACTTCTTGCATTTGGTATTGAATATTCTATGTTTGACTTGACGTCAATTGCTTTGGATTAAATGTTATGGCTTTATATAAATTGATTATGTCTATGGCTATGTGCATTGTGTCTTCTCCGGGCGGATACCCAACACTACAGATACATCATAAGAACTATATATTGATTATGAATAAACGGAGACGATTTTTTCGATATATTCGAAACGTAATTTTGGTTAAATAACGAAAATTTGTGTGGCATCAGTGGGGAGGCTATCAAGAAGCCAGTTGAGCAAAGAGCAAGTGCAGGTTTATTTAAGGGAGGAAAGCAACAAAAGGAAACATCTCTTGGAGAAATATATTCGACTTTGTAATGATTCCAAGGTACGTCTCCTTTAACACGATGAGAGAGAGAGAGAGAGAGAGAGAGAGAGAGAGAGAGAGAGAGAGAGAGAGAGAGAGAGAGAGAGAGAGAGAGAGAGAGAGAGAGAGAGAGAGAGAGAGAGAGAGAGAGAGAGAGAGAGAGAGAGAGAGAGAGAGAGAGAGAGAGAGAGAGAGAGAGAGAGAGAGAGAGAGAGAGAGAGAGCCATTAATTTTTTTCGGGTTTTTCGTTGTGCAGGTAGTGGTGGACACAATGCTAGTTGAGAGCAATGATGCAACAGGCAAAGCCATATTAGAACTCATTCATATTGCTAATATCACTAATCTTGTCATGGGAACTAAGCAATCACCTCTCTCTAGGTAAATAAAAAACTCAACAATTATTACAAGTAATTAATTTGTACTTAAGAATATATATTTTCATTAATTAGTTTTGGTTTTATATTGTTTTGTTGATCTTAGGTTGTCAAGAAATGGACTAGGGAAAGGAGAATATGTTCACAAGTATGCACCACAATATTGCGAGGTTACTTTGGTATACGAAGGCAAAAAGACAAAAAATAATGCATCGAATCGGAAATCACAAGCCGCCGCTCGACGACATTCCGAGCGGCACTTCTTCGAATGTGTCTGCTTTTCAGGCAAACACACTTGATTTTTAAGTATGTGTGTATGGCCACATCCGTATTTTCGTTTGGTTTCGACTTTTTTATTGCATTTGTGAATAAGATGCAAGTTCTTGAAATTTTTATCTTTGTAGGGTCGAATATATTAGTACAGTGAAAAATAATAAATCTCTATATAAAATACTGTTTTTTGTCTAATAAATCATTACAAAACAAATTACAAACAAAAAAGTAATTAATAACGTATTTTTATTCCCTTTTATACTGAAATGTTAAATGTCGTTTTGACTTCGAACCTGATTTTGGCATATTTCTATTTTGATTTTGGCAAAATTTGAAACACGAAAACTGTAGTCTTTCGGGTTAGCTTTTTTTTTAATCCAATTTAAATCCGCTAGATTGGATGCCGTGTGACAAAGTTATGCATGAATGAGTCACATTTTGAATTTTAGATACCTCAATACATCAAAGTTGTGGGTAGTATCCATTTATTCATGTATATCTTTCTCGTCTGACATCCAATTTTGGTGATTCAAGTTGGATTAGAAAACTAACTCAGAATACTACAAATTCTATTTTTCGGGTTTTGCAAAATTTGGAATTAAAAATGATCAAAATCACGTTTGAAGTCGTAACGGTATTGTTAAAGCTCGAACGACATTTATCACGTCCCATTTTTATAAGCTTGAGCAAACATTTGTAAGGCTAAGACTTAATTTCAGTACAACCATATTTTTTACTTAATTAAAAAAAATATTAATACCATTTGTTTTTTCCAAAATAAGAATAATTTGGCTTATGAGATTCTACACCTGGTGAATAAAATACACCATGTGGTTTTAAACCGTACATTTACATAAATAACTCTCAAAAAAAAAATATACATATAGTGTGTTTTATTATGTGTAGATCAATTGTGTAAAATTACATGATGTATTTCATCGAGTGTAGGTTCTACAAAACCGTAATATTTGACTAAAATATGGGAATTAAATTACAATAAAAGATTTGAAATAGCATTGCTAAATGAAATTACTTGAAAAAAAAAATTAATAAATTAAATAAATTTGTAAAATGGAAAATATTTCTTATTATATTGGGTGTTGTACACGCGCCACAAAAACCGCCTTCCACCTTCATAGCAGATCGTGTATAAATTTCATTTTACTTAAATTTAAAAAGTTCAGTTTAATTTGCTGTTTTCTTCTGCTCTAAATTTTTCTTCTTTCTTCAAGTCCTCGTCGTTTTAGTCTTTTAGCTTCCTTAATTTCCCCCATCAGATCTTCAAACCCTAACCCTAATTTTACATCAAAATCCGGTCCAATTATGTTCAGAAGCAACGATCCCAGACTCCACGATGCCGGCTCTTATCGTCCGCGCCGAAGGTATCTCCTTTTTTTTTTTTGAGTATTTAACGGGGTTTTGAAACATATACTGAAGGTACTCTGGTTCAATTAAGGTTTTGTGATGTTATTGTTTTCAATACTGTAGTGATTTAATGGGGCATCCATCAATGATGATTCCATCAGGTGGTGGTGGTGGGCCCAGCTATGGCCGTGGTGGTCCAACTCCTTATGGTGGTCCTGTGGTGGCGGCACCGCCTCATATGGTGGGGGGTGAGTGGTTTGGAGATGGTGGTGGTGTTGGGTTTAATGGATATGATGAGATTGGGCATGGTGCTGGAAGAGGGTTTGTGGCCGGCCATGGAGGTGGTTTTGCTGACCGAGGCAGAGGTGGCGGAGGTTTTAGTGGTAGGGGTTTCGATCTTGGTCGTGGTGGAGGTAGGAGTGGGGGTTTTGGCGGTGGGCGGGGTGGAGGTCGTGGTGGGAGAGGAGGTCGAGACGACTTGGATAATATTACTCTCACGAAGCCAGATTTTAGAGGCTTGATCCCGTTTAAGAAGGATTTTTATGTGGAGAGCCCTTCTGTGAGGGCAATGACTGAGCAAGAAGTTTTGATGTATCGTGCACATCGGGAGATCACTGTTGAAGGCCAAGATGTACCGAAGCCAGTACGGATGTTTCATGAAGCAAATTTCCCCGGTATTTTTGTGATCTTTTATTAGAAGGAAATGTGTTCGTGTATGGGCTTTACATTGTGCTTTTTGGATGTTGACTTGTAGCTTAGTTAGCTTATGATTATATTTGGTTTTGCAGATTACTGCCTTGAGGTTATTGCTAGATTGGGTTTTGTTGAGCCTACTCCTATCCAATCACAAGGATGGCCGATGGCTTTACGGGGTCGAGATCTGATAGGAATTGCTGAAACTGGTTCCGGAAAGACTTTGTCATATTTGCTGCCTGCTTTTGTTCATGTTAGTGCTCAACCTAGGCTGAGTAAGTTCTTGTGGAAATTGTTGTCTTGATGAAATTTCTGTTATACTAAATCTATATAATCTTTTGACACGAATAAAATGAACTCCAGCACAAGGTGAAGGTCCGGTTGTATTGGTGCTAGCACCTACCCGAGAGTTGGCTGTTCAGATTCAACAAGAAGCTGCAAAATTTGGATCATATGCAAATATAAGAAGTACTTGTATATATGGTGGTGCTCCAAAAGGACCGCAAATTCGTGATCTGAAAAGAGGTGATCCGGATTTTTCTTAGTTTCGTATATTTCCTTTTATTCTGTAATGATTTTTGCTAATATTATTGGAATGCTTTTCGACCTTATCTTGATGTCAGGAGTTGAAATTGTCATTGCTACCCCTGGAAGATTGATAGATATGTTAGAATCTCAACATACTAACTTGAAAAGAGTGACGTATCTTGTGTTAGATGAGGCTGACCGCATGCTAGATATGGGATTTGAACCCCAAATCAGGAAAATTATTTCTCAGGTACTGAGTCATTTGCCCGTCATTGTTTTTCACTATATTTATTTGTGGTGAATTGGCAATTTTCATGACCCCATATCTGAAAATGTGTGAAAGAATTTCTAATGGTAAAGTGCTGGCTGGTGGTCTAAATTGTCGGAACTAGACATTGCAAAGTACAACGTGAAAAATGTTTGGTAGGTGAAGTGCAAAAAAGACCATAATTCAGATGCAAATTGCAAATTGTAGTAGTTGTCCCTAAATTTAATTCTATTAGCAGGTAGTCATTCAGAAGCAGATTACACGAATATTGAAATTGAAATTAAAAGGATCCAACTGCAAAACTTCTGAGGTTTAACACAATTCTCAAAATGCAGATTCGTCCAGATAGGCAAACGTTGTACTGGAGTGCCACATGGCCAAAGGAGGTAGAAACTTTGGCAAGACAGTTCCTGCGCAATCCTTACAAGGTTTGTTCTACCATTTTTCACTCTTGAGCAACTATTTTATTTCTCGAACATGGTCAGTATCAGTGCTTTAACCTCAAAAGATTGCACCTAGAGTATATCTTATGTACAATAATTATTTGCAAAAGCTAAATATATTTGATCAATAACAGGTTATCATTGGGTCGTCGGATCTGAAAGCAAATCAATCTATACATCAAGTTGTTGAAATAATGACTGATATGGAGAAGTATAATAGGTAAGATATATTACAAAAATTCTGGTCCCATGTTACTTATTAGTTTCTTGCTTCTTACCATATATATATAAATATAATTCTTTCGCCTGCAGATTGATCAGATTGCTGAAAGACTTTATGGACGGAAGTAAAATTTTGATATTTGTTGAGACAAAAAAAGGATGTGACCAAGTCACGAGACAGCTGAGAATGGATGGATGGCCAGCTTTGTCCATACACGGTGACAAAAGCCAGGACGAAAGGGATTGGGTCCTAGCCGATTTTAAAAGTGGCAGAAGTCCTATAATGATTGCTACTGATGTTGCTGCTCGTGGTCTTGGTAGGATTAGTCTTAAAGTTTAGGTTTTAGTATCTCATTTTTGGTCTGAAAACGACATGTTGGCAAAGTCATCCGGCTGTTATCCATGTTCCTGAGAATTTTGTGGTTTGGGTACCGAGGTTCGTGTTTTAGGAGTGTCGTGGCTTTTAGTATCATTGGACGAATCAAAATCGATTTGGAGGGTAGTTATTGCACTATAATATATCAAGTTGCTAGCGTTTGAGAGTATATTATAGGCTAATGATCTTTCATAGGATTCTTGAAAAGTTGTCGTTAATGTTTCATTCTTTGACGCAACATAATCCGAGGACGAGCATTAGATGCAGTAATTGGGTATTTCGTAATATAGAATCGTCTACAGATTGAAGCTGAAGTGCCCATCCACACTTAGGGAGGTGGTAGTTGTGACAGCCGGTTGACTCAATTGTGAAATTTGATTGGACAATGATTCTTGAAAATTGTGGATGAGAGAGCTGCTCCTTATCCCTGCAAAATTAAGGTAGGACATTTATATATATATTAACAAAAAAAAAAGATGTGTGTTTGGATCTTAGGACTGCAGGGATAAGGTGGCTATAAATTATTTACGACTTTTATTTATTCTGCTAAATATATCTTTATATGATTAAATCTGTCTTTGTTTCTCTCTCTCTGTTTCGATTGATTGTAGATGTGAAGGACATAAAATGTGTGGTGAACTACGATTTTCCATCGAGTCTTGAGGACTATGTTCACAGGATAGGGCGAACTGGTCGCGCGGGGGCCACAGGAACTGCTTTCACGTTTTTCACACACGCGAACGTGAAATCTGCAGGGCATCTCATTAAAATACTGCAACAAGCAAGACAAGCTGTACCTCCTCAACTTGCTGCTTTGGCTCGATCAAGTGGTTCTAATATGAGGGGTAAGATTTACAGATCATTCGTTAGCAATAAATCATCGAATCTGTGTAAGAGCTTACGAAACATTGCTTATGTTAATTGTTGGATTACATTAGGATAAAAAATACATTATTGATTCTTCGTGCTAAACTTGATTTTTCTAGCAGCTTCTGGAAGAAACTTCCATTCGAGAGGGCGAGGAGGTTTTGGGAACCGTTCTGCGTCCAACACTATTCCTCTTGGGGGCAGAAGGCCTTACTAAACCACGATTCTGCCCCTTGTACTGGTTCAGAGAAAATGCGACTTTCTATGTTTGCAACTTTTAGTTTAACTTCGTTTAAAACATTTAGGCCGTGTTATGCTACTTGTAAAATGTATCGCCATATCTCCGGTTATATTATATGAATATTATTATTATGAACTCGGTAAATATTTATTTAGTTCCTTACCTAAAAGATGAAATACATAATAAACGTAAGGGTAGATAGTGCTTAACCCCCCGATGAGGTAACTTCCGTTAGTTTTTTCGTCAAACTTAACCGCCGTTCTCAAATGTCAAACAATATTTTTGTAGATGATCCCCTTGTGCTTTCATTTTCATTGTCATTTTTGCAATGACCCCTTTGAAGTTTGACACACGCAGGAAAAACTAATGGAAGCTATAGCCAGAAACCACAAGGGAGTTAGTTTGACACAGCGGTTAAGTCTGATGGATAAATTAACGGAAACTACCACCAGAAACTACAAGGGGTTATGTGTTGATATTACGAATAGGGTGGTCATCTGCAAAAGCTTGAAACTACAGGGGGTTGGGTGTTATTTACCCTGAAATTAATGGTTACAATTGTAATTAAAAAAAGTTGGAATTTCTGACAATTAAAATTGGGTTAGAATATCGAAAATAGAACTCTACCGAAATAACTTATTCAATGCACTATTCCGTTAGAGTTTCTAAGCTCTAACTATGTTTCAGTTTCCTATATCAGATGCACCTTCAAGTTATTTTAACATATTTAATGGGTGTATGTGTAATTTACCCTAAATAATTGCCTACTAATAAGAAGGGCAGTATTGTAATACTATTCCATTTCCGAAACCCTCAGAACACACACACTGACACCTATATATAAACACCTCAAAACCCTAGCCCTCATTTCCGTTTCACCCACCAGCGGCGCAGATCCCCTTCTCCGCCACCCAATTCCGAAATGACGACTCATCTGAGGAAGAATCGCAAGAAGCGCGGCCACGTCAGCGCCGGTCACGGTCGTATCGGAAAGCACCGCAAGCATCCCGGAGGTCGGGGTAACGCCGGAGGTATGCACCACCACCGGATCCTGTTCGACAAGTACCATCCCGGATACTTCGGGAAGGTCGGTATGCGTTACTTCCACAAGCTCCGCAACCAGTTCTTCTGCCCCACAATCAACGTCGACAAGCTCTGGTCGATGGTCCCGCAGGAGGTGAAGGACAAGGCGACCAAGGACAACGCGCCGCTCATCGACGTCACGCAGTTTGGTTACTTCAAGGTTTTGGGCAAGGGTTTGCTGCCCGCCGGTCAGCCCGTCGTGGTGAAGGCGAAGCTCATCTCGAAGACTGCTGAGAAGAAGATCAAGGAGGCTGGCGGCGCTGTCGTGCTCACTGCTTGATTAGGTTTTTTTTTTTTTTTTTTGTTTTTGATTTACTGCAATATTGACTTATATTTATTGCTGGACGTATTTTTGTTGAAGTGATCTTGACATAATTTTGTTCGAGTGATTTAAATTGCTATAGATCCAACTTTTGATTGATGCATTTTCTTCGTGTTCGCATTCATCGAGTTCTATATGAAATTTACGTGTGCTTGCTACTGCTAGTATAGGTTTACGCTTTATGGTGTTTGTCAAATTGTTGGTGACAGAGGTTTCTCTGAATTGTCTTGTTCGATTAACGAATTTGATTGGTGGAACTTTTTTCAATTTGCCTTTGTTGCGATTTATTGCATTTGTATCTACGTATAGGTTTACGCTATATGGTGTTTGTCGAATTGTTGGTAATGGAGGTTTTTCAGAAATGTGTTGTTCGATTATCGAATTTGATTGATGAAACTTTTTTAAAATTGCCTTCGTTGCAAATTATTGCATTTGTACCTACGTATAGGTTTGCGCTTTATGGTGTTTGTCAGATTGTTTGTAATGGAGGTTTCTCAGAATTGTCTTGTTCGATTAACGAATTTGATTGCTGGAACTTTTTAAAAATTGCCTTTCGTTGCCATTTATTGCATTGGTATCTACGTTATGCCACACAGATTGTTAATTTGTCTTTGTATTTGTTTTACTATCGATCCGGTCCATTTGCTTATTGTATTATATACTTCTTGATCGGTACACGTTTTCTGAAATTAACATACATGTGTGCTACTGCTAGTATAGGTTTACGCTTTATGGTGTTTGTCTAATTGTTGGTAACGGAGGTTTCTCTAAATTGCCTTGTTCGATTAACAAATTTGATTGGTGGAATTTTTTTGATATTGCATTCGTTGCGATTTATTGCATTTGTATCTGCATTACGTCACAGATTGGTAATTGTCTCTATATTTGTTTTACTATCGATCCAGTCCATTTGCTAATTATATTATATACTTCTTGATCAGAACACGTTTTCCGCTAACCAGAAAGAAATGTTTAAGTTTCTGATTGGAGACATACTATAACTCGAATATAGAATGCACCCGATTCTTGATTTGTCAATCATTTTTTGTGTTCTCAAGATTAGATAATTATGTGCTTGTGATGATTGGAATTGTAATCTTTGATACCTTTAGCATCCCACTCTGCACTGGTTATTCTTTAATTTTGGAAAATTAAAAATATTTATTTGTGATTGATAAATTATACATTCGGCCCATCATTTATTGGCCCGAATACATTGCTCGTAATTTGGGCCAACTAATTGATACTAATTGGGCTTAACTTTGTTACTTTGCTCATAGTCATGATAAAGATGAGTTCCACGGTTACGTTGTGTCAACTTGTTTCTTGATGTATCTAATTGCATCCGGATTTTTACTTGTCACAGTGGGATTTTAATCATTTTAAACTTTTAAAAGTTTAAAATTCTTTCAAAAACCTCAATCTCTCAAACATTTGAAAATCATTAGTGTCTTGGTGTTCAATCTGACACTTACGACTAGGGGCGGCAATTTTGCAACTCGGACCGGTTCCCATCCGATCCATTGAGTACCAGCCAGTAGCTCCTTTTTTCGTGAGCGTTTTTTTT
>NW_012194869.1:355538-400344 GCF_000504015.1 Erythranthe guttata | reverse complement strand
GAAAAATACACCTATAAATAATATATATTATATAATACTTATTTTTCCGAAAAATACAACCGTAAGTTTTGTTTTAGGATTTTGACATAATGAATTGTTGTTAGAAGTACTAGCATTTCCCCCCGTGCGATGCACGGGATAGCATTTCAAATGAAAATGATGATTAGTTTAATACATGATAATTACAATTATAATAAAATTTATTAGTGATATAAAAAAAAAACATCAACATTTATACGAATTTAATAATACAAACCATTAAAAACTATACAAACTTAATTGTCAATCATTAAATAAATGAAGCATGTTTTTTATTAGAAAAAATATGTTGGAAAATAATAATAATAATAATAATAATAATAATAATAATAATAATAATAATAATAATAATAATAATAATAATAATAATAATAATAATAATAATAATAATAATAATAAAATATAGATGTAGTGGAGTATGATTGTGTTAGCCGAGATTTGGTGTTAAAATAATTAGAAAAAAAAAGCTGCAAAATAGGAGATAAAATAAATATATTTACACATAAATTAATTTATTTTTACAAATATGTCATTAGGGTTTCTTAAGTTACCCTAGCGTTTCTTTCTTTTATATATAAGACTAGTAATTCACCCGTGCGATGCACGGGATCAATTTTAAAAAAAAATATTTTGGATAAAATAAAATGAACGAAAACTTTGAAGAGTTGATATATATTAAATAATATCAAAAAAATATTTTAATGAATCAAAATATACATTTGTTTTTTATTTACCTTCATATTCGCTGAAAATCTTTTGTGCACACAACATTGCTCGTAATTTTAATTATATCGCCCGATTCTGAGTTGAGAAATATCTTTATCTCAAATTTACTTTTAACTCTGGACATTGCGGCCTACAATTGCCTATGTCACTCTAATATTAACACTAATATTACACTAACAACAACTACTACTACTAATACTAAAACCAATATTGATAATACTAATACCGATACTAATATTAATATTAATCCTAATATTAATACGATAATTAATGCTAATAATCTAATACTAATAATAATATCAACACTAATATCAATAATAATATGACAATTCTAATACGAATATTTAATGTTTAAACTAATACGCCAATACTGATACGAACACTGATATTAATACTAATACTAATACTAATACTAATATTAATACTAATACTAATACTACTTCTAATGCTAATGCTAATGCTAATACGCCAAGAATAATATGAATTCGAATACTAATAATAATACTAATAATGATAATAATAATAATAATGATAATAATAATACTGATATTGATATTGATATTGATACTGATACTGATACTGATATTAATATTGATACTAATATTAGTACACATACTCATATTGATACTGATACCGATATTGATACTAATACTAATACTCATACTAATACTATTATTAATATTAATATCAATACTAATACCAATAATAATACCAATATTAATATTTATACCAATACTCATACCAGTACCCATACATATATCGATACATATATTGATATTGATACTGATACTCATACTCATATTCATACTAATACCGATACTCATACTCATACTAATGCTGATGTTGTTGTGGATAATGATACTGATACTAATACTGATATTGATACTAATACTAATAATACTAATACTAATACTAATACTAATACTAATACTAATACTAATACTAATACTAATACTAATACTAATACTAATACTAATACTAATACTAATACCAATACTAATACTATTAATACTAATACTAATACTAATACTAATACTAATATCAATACTAATACTAATATTAATACTAATACTAATACTAAAATTAATACTAATACTAATACTAATACTAATATAGATACTAATACTAATACTAATACTAATATTAATATATATACTAATACTAATACTTTGAATAGTTGATGTATAATACGGTATAATAGAAAAAAAAAATTAAAAACAATATCAATTAATTTGATTAAAGTACCGAAATAAAAAAATTAAATGAAACTTGAAATAATTAATTACTTTAGAATTAAAATATCATTAAAATTAGTTTAAATGAAAATTGAAATAAAAAAATTAAATGAAAACTGAAATAATCCTATCAATAAAATGAAAATAATAAAATAATAAAAGATACGTAGATTTGGTGTGGGAAAAAAATCTGGATAATTCCTTGAAAAAACGTAATTACTTTAGAATTAAAATATCATTAAAATTAGTTTAAATGAAAATTGAAATAAAAAAATTAAATGAAAATTGAAATAATCTTATTAATAAAATGAAAATAATAAAATAATAAAAGATACGTAGATTTGGTGTGGGAAAAAAATCTGGATAATTCCTTGAAAAAACGTAATTACTTTAGAATTAAAATATCATTAAAATTAGTTTAAATGAAAATTGAAAAAAAGAAAAAAAAAATGGTATAAAAGAATTCATAACACAATAATATATCATTAAAAGATACGTAATTAGTTTAAATGAAAATTGAAATAATAAAATAATAAAAGTAAGAAATAAACAATAAAAATGAAAATTAAAATAAAAAAATAAAAAAATGGTATAAAAGAATTCATCACACAATAATATATCATTAAAAGATACGTAAATTAACATTAAAAGTTAAAAATAATTAAATGACAAATGTAGCCATAAAATGAGCGGGAAAAAAACCCTAGGGTTTCACCAGAACAACCTTACTTTTATTTCATTAAAAGATACGTAATTAGTTTAAATGAAAATTGAAATAATAAAATAATAAAAGTAAGAAATAAACAATAAAAATGAAAATTAAATAAAAAATAAAAAAATGGTATAAAAGAATTCATCACACAATAATATATCATTAAAAGATACGTAAATAAACATTAAAAGTTAAAAATAATTAAATGACAAATGTAGCCATAAAATGAGCGGGAAAAAAACCCTAGGGTTTCACCAGAACAACCTTACTTTTATTAATAAGATAAGATTATTGGATATTATGTTGTGTTTATTTTTATTTAATTTTTTAACTGAATTTAATAGTCATTAGTTTTACTTTTATCAACGTGGATGTTCTTATTTTTGAATATTATGAACATTTTAGAAAATCTCGGCTAATTTTTGAAATTTTAAAGCTTATGTGATTTCCGATTTTTTTCCAAAATTCCGAAATTTCCGAGCCTTTTGGAATTGGAATGAATTTTTAGATTCCGAAATTTTTGAAATTGGAATTGGAATTGGAATTGATTTTGTACTTCCAAATTTTTTTGGAAATTCTCCCAAAAGGCTTATTCCAAAAAAGTAAAACTAATGACTATTTTAAATGTATACTAATCCCTCAAATTCGGCATACATCTTTCAAACTTATTTTAAATGACACATATGTTGAAGTATAATGAAAAGTTGAAAACAATATAATGCAATTTTAAATCTAATTAAAAAATAAACACCTAACCTCTTTAAAAATTATTTATATTTATTACTAAAATAAATTCAGTATTATTAGATATAGTATAACATAAAATTTAATTATTTATTATTAATATATTTTTATGGTAACCAAAAGTAATTGCTCCTATCAATCACTCTCTACGCACTTATCTCTCTTATATAAATGAGCCCTGGAAAAAAGAAAAAGAAAAGTTAAATGAAGGAAAATAAATAAATGCAAATCTTTTTCCTAGAAAAAGCCGAAAATTCACGTGTTTCTATATATCGCTTCTCTGCACCCCCTTTCTCTCTCATCTCTCTCTCTCTCTCTCTCTCTCTCCTCTCTCACTTTCTCTCTCTGAAACTATAAATACAGATAGATACATAAGACATTTTTGATCATCGTAAAGCCCTAGTTATTCGCCTTTCAGTTTTCACTCCCCACCGTAATAGCATTTATATTTGTGCGAATTTGTTTCCGTGAATTTTTTCCGGAGTGGCGTTGGAGTCGGCGGTGGCGGCGGCGGCGGTGGTGGTGGACTGAAGGAGTTCGAGCTCTTGCTGTATGTCAGTAGATTGCGGTACGCATTGCGGTGGATCCGGTGAGCTTGCGAACCAGTTACAATGGCCACAACTCAGAAAAAGGCGACGTTTCCTGCTCCGACAAAGGCTGATTGTTGCCCTCCCCCTTCCGCCGTAGTCCGGCGGGAATCTGCATCCGCCACCTCAGCTGCTGATTGGACCGTCTCTTCGGCCGCCGCTGAGCAGACGAAGAAAGCGGCTGCTGCGGCATCGTTAATTACGACGGAGCCTTCTTCCAGTACCCCTGCTAAAGGTTTTTCCCCCTTTTTTTTTTCATTTTCGTTTGTCAAATGCGATCATATTGCCATTTATTTCGATTTTTCTGTTTCTCGTTTCTGATTAATATGCTGGCAATATATGCATGTGATATGCATTGATCAACATCTTGAGTTCATGTTATTGATCTCTGGATCATATTGTGGGCTAGTTGTATGGATTGATTCGATTGATTAGTTTTTTGTTCTTAGTGTTGGGGATGATCTTATAATTTGTCCGTGTTTGTCTCCAGATCATCTCAATAATTAAAAAAAAAAATTGTATGTGATGTTGATTATTTTGTATTTGAAAGTGATCATTAGTCCTGTAATTTACGAACCTTTGGCAAAACGGAGAATATTGTTCCAGGATGAAAAATCTATTGAAGTTATAATGATTGTTTCTTAAAGTATATTTAACATTTTCATAAAATTATGGGATTGGTGCTTTCTTTAGAGGTTGACATATGAAGTGGACATGCTTTTAGGCATATTAGGGAATTGTTTTAGGTCTATGAAGATGCTTATTTTTCTATAGTACCTAGTTTTTGGTATCCTTAATGAAATAGAAATAGTGATGCCTACTGTACAAATCATCATCATTGGGGGACTCATTCTTGTTATGATAAAGAGTGTTGTCCTTTGACCTGTTTTTATCTTTTGTTTTAAAACTCGCGATCACGTTGCCCTTTTATTTTGCATCTGTTCTTATCATTTGGGTGTCACATCAAGTTAGTCCGTAGGCAGAGTATTTCTTTAAGTTTCACAATTTTAAAATTTCTCTGTTTCATTTTTTTTTCTCTTTTTCTTATCATTGTTCTTCCTGTACAATATTGATTGCTGGTCTCTACAACAATTTACAAAAATGATTTATTTTGTGCTCTTGTGTCTATGTCCGTTTATCTCTTAGTTGTACACAAGGTTTTTATTAATTGCAGTTGGTAATATAATGTTTGTTTTCAAGGTTTTTGGATGGTTTATTTGCTACTACTTTCATTGTAATTTTTATCCCCCTATAGCAGTCAGTTAGAAACTCATTCAGGAAAATGCCAAGTTAGTTACATATACTACAGTTAGAAAATTGTTAAGATTACACTACATAGGATAATTTTGGTTAGCTAATGATTTTCTTATTCAGGTATTCAAGTCATGCCAAGGGCTCAAACCAAACATCCTTTGGATCCTTTATCTGCTACTGAAATCTCTGTGGCTGTGGCAACCGTCAGAGCAGCTGGAGCTACCCCCGAGGTTCACAATAGCTTATTATTGATATGATGTGCATTTGATTACTATCTTAACTTAATCTTGTTCTGTTGGATTTATCGATGACTCTTTCACCTTTTTTTTTTTTTTCAGGTCAGAGATAGTATGCGATTTGTTGAAGTGGTTCTGTTGGAACCAGAGAAGCAAGTTGTGGCTCTGGCTGATGCATACTTCTTTCCTCCTTTTCAACCTTCATTGTTGCCTAGGACAAAAGGAGGGCCTGCTATCCCTAGTAAGCTTCCACCAAGGCGAGCCAGACTTATTGTCTACAATAAGAAGTCTAACGAGACTAGTCTGTGGGTTGTTGAGTTGACAGAAGTACATGCAACAACTCGAAGTGGACTTCATCGAGGAAAAGTCATTTCCTCTAAAGTTGTCCCTGATGTTCAGCCACCAATGGTATATTGATTCGTTTTCCTATATGATTTTCGTTTTCTTTAAAAGTATGGGCTAATAATAAACCTTTGTGGTTTGGTCTTATGGATCATATATCTGGTTTTGTTTTCTGGTAGAATGGGACAATATTCATGAGGTTTACATGGTATTACATGATTTTGTTCGCTAAATTTCTGTTCCTTTTCCCAATTGTAGGATGCTGTAGAATATGCTGAATGCGAAGCTGTTGTGAAAGATTACCCTCCATTTATAGAGGCAATGAGGAAGAGGGGAATCGATGACATGGATTTAGTCATGGTTGATCCTTGGTTAGTAAATTATAAAAAATATTTGCTCTGAACTAGACCTTATTAAATATACTAGTTACAAATGTCTTGTTCTTTCGATACCTACTACAGGTGTGTTGGTTACCATAGCGAGGCTGATGCTCCTAGTAGGAGACTTGCAAAACCACTTCTATTTTGCCGGATCGAGAGCGATTGCCCCCTCGAAAATGGTTATGCACGACCTGTTGAAGGAATTCATGTGCTTGTTGATATGCAAAATATGGTTGTAATTGAGTTTGAAGATCGTAAGATTGTTCCCTTGCCTCCAGCTGATCCGTTGAGAAATTATACTTCTGGTGAAACAAGGGGTGGCGTCGATAGAAGTGATGTGAAGCCCCTTCAAATTATTCAGCCTGAAGGTCCAAGCTTTCGGATCAAAGGACAGTATGTTGAGTGGCAGAAGGTACATTCTTTTTTCTCCTTTACCTTTTACTTGTCTTATTTGTATAATTATTAACCGGATTGAGAGATAGAATCATTGTTCATATGCTTGTTGACAGTGGAATTTCCGCATTGGTTTCACACCGAGGGAGGGTTTGGTCATTCATTCAGTTGCCTATGTTGATGGCAGTAGGGGTAGGAGACCCATAGCCCATAGGTTGAGTTTTGTGGAGATGGTTGTGCCCTATGGGGACCCAAATGATCCTCACTACAGGAAAAATGCATTCGATGCTGGGGAAGATGGCTTAGGGAAGAATGCTCACTCTCTCAAGAAGGTTTCCACTCATTTTTCACTTTTTACTGTCTTTTATTTCAAATTTGTTGCACTTCCGCAGCCTGAAGGTACTTCTCTATTTCAGGGATGTGATTGCTTGGGATATATAAAATACTTCGATGCTCATTTTACAAACTTTACTGGAGGAGTTGAGACAATTGAGAACTGTGTATGCTTACATGAAGAAGATCATGGAATCCTATGGAAGCATCAAGATTGGAGAACTGGCCTTGCGGAAGTTCGAAGATCGAGGCGTCTAACTGTTTCGTTTATTTGCACTGTGGCGAATTATGAATATGGGTTCTACTGGCACTTCTACCAGGCAAGTGGAATGCATTCACTACTTGGAGCTTGCGTTTTTTTGTTTTTTTTAATATATATATTTTCATATAAGATGACGGGAGATGGGAAGTTTTGACAGACTCCAAAATATGGCATGACGTTGCATATACTTACTCTATAAGTTTGCCATTTTACTAGAACATAATATTCATTTAGTTGCCTGTATTCAACAAGTAAATTCATTGAGAAATATGAAACAGAGTGTGAACAGGACTTTTGTAAGCCAATGATACTAGTGTAGGTTGAAACTCCCAAGTTTGAAATAAATAAATTATAAATAGTGTCGCTGTTTTTTGCTGCAAGAAGCTAAGGGTCATCTAGAAACAGTGACTGAACTAAAGAATTTCTGTTTGATCATCCATGATCTAAGAGTCTGTTTTTGCGTGCAGGATGGGAAAATTGAGGCGGAAGTTAAACTCACTGGAATTCTTAGTTTAGGGTCTCTGCAACCTGGAGAATTTAGAAAATATGGTACGACAATTGCACCTGGATTATATGCTCCAGTTCATCAACATTTTTTTGTTGCCCGTATGGATATGGCAGTGGACTGTAAGCCAGGAGAAATGCACAACCAGGTATGTGATCCTATTTAGTAGTTTTTAATGTTCATATATTCTGTTATAACATCAAGAGGCATAGAGTGTACAATCAGGCTGCGTGATGTTGATTCAGTATTTAAATATAAATGTATTTTAGCAAACCCTTTTGACTTGTAAAGCCCCCTTAAAACTCAAAATTTATTTGTAGTATACCACAAATAGAGTGCATTATAGTGTTTACAAGATGATTGAGTTTTATTTGTTATGTTTGATACTATTCCCATTATATAGGTTGTTGAAGTGAATGTCAGAGTCGAAGAACCTGGGGAAGAGAATGTTCACAACAATGCCTTCTACGCTGAGGAAACTTTACTTAGATCCGAGCTAGAAGCCATGCGTGATTGTGATCCATTATCCGCTCGTCATTGGATCGTAAGTATCACGTCTCATTCTGTGAAATGTTTGTTTGGTATCAATTATATTTACTCTTGAGTACCTCTTAGAGAATGGACATTTATTTTTCCAATAATATGGATACATTCCTTTTTTTTTTGGCTAAAATTCTGTCTTGCATAATTTACGCCATTGTTAATATTTATATAAATTCGAGGTATTCTATTCAATATTGCAGATAAGGAACACAAGAACTGTCAATCGTAGTGGAGAACTGACAGGCTACAAATTGGTTCCTGGTTCAAATTGTTTGCCTTTGGCTGGCCCCGAAGCTAAATTTCTACGAAGAGCTGCATTTCTGAAGCATAATCTTTGGGTTACACAATATGCACCTGGTGAAGATTTTCCCGGAGGAGAGTTTCCTAATCAGAATCCACGTGTTGGGGAAGGGTTGGTTTCTTGGGTGAAACAGAACCGGCCTTTGGAAGAAACTGATGTTGTTCTCTGGTCAGTTTCCATATAGCGTCAAAAAATGTTTATTTCTTCTTTCCATGGAAATATTTTTCCGAACATCAAATGATTAACGAGCATTATCTGTAATTAGGTTCTCATATTTAACATATTGAGTATTGACTGGGCTTCTATCTCCCCCTAATTTTCACGTATTTTTATTCATGTAGGTACGTATTTGGCATTACACATGTTCCCAGATTGGAAGATTGGCCTGTTATGCCCGTGGAACACATTGGTTTTGTGCTTCAGGTATGTGTTCTTAATGATGCAATACCGATATGTTGTGTTATATACTGAAAAATAATATCCTATACCATGCCTAATTATTCGTTACGTTCCATATTTTAGTTTTCACATTTCAGTAATTGTATTTGTTTTCCGGATACGTCACGAAAACTAGCAAGTCCTTCAGTTTCGTTCCTCGAATCTTTACTTCTGCATCGTTTCCATACGCAACAAAAGTATTCATTGAATATTTTTTCTCTTCAGTTGATTTGCAAAATAAGTTCGCATATAATGATTCGGTGGTAGTAAATTGTAGAATACGAGCTAATAATCTTAGACATTGACTTTTACTAAGTTAATAATGGGCGATGATTCAGCCTTAGTTAATAATGGGCGATGATTCTTCAACGGCCATTCTCTATTGGTGTAAAAATTGGATTAGTTTGTTATGCTGATTCCTAATCAATGTTATTTTGACGGTTCCTGTTGATCACGTAATCTTATTTTCTTAACCAAGTCTCTTCCTACGGGTGCGTATAAAAACGCGCATCCTATTCAGTACTCCACCAGGATTTATTTTTTGGCTAATTTCTATGTGCTTAAGAAATGCTACATTATGTTTTGAAATTTCCTGAGTTTATTAATTTATGATTTATTTGATTGTGGGTGCAGCCGCACGGTTTCTTCAATTGCTCTCCTGCCGTTGATGTTCCGCCCAGTGCATGCGAGTTGGAAGCAAAAGAGAACGACGTGAAAGATAGTGCTGCAGCTAATAAGGCGAGTTCGTCGTCTGGTCTAGTAATGGCAAAGCTGTGAAGGGAAAGACATTTATCGGTGTTATATCAATGTGTGCGAAAATAGGCCTGGTATTGAGAGTCAATAATGGTGGGTTTCGGCGTGCCTGTACATATGCGTGGATTTAATTTCAGTTGTTTGTTTTGCTAGTTTGTTTTGAGACTAAATATTTGCTTGTACCATATATTATGACTGTTGTGAGAACTTTGTCTGAATGAGTTTGAAGAAGAAATAAAACGCACAAGATTCCACAGCTTCATTATTTTAATTTTTTTATTATTATTTTTGTTTGGGTGTTCATTCAGCCGGTAAATAGACCGAACTAAATTGTATGAAAACTCGGTACGTGCCAATTACCGAACCGAAATTTCGTGCCAATTACCGAACCGAAATTTCGGCTTGGTATTCGACAAAGATTTTTTGGAATTCAGCTATTTGGTACAGCACAGTATACCGTACCGAATACCCAAATTTTTAATAAATATTTATGTTTTAGTTTATTTTTAAATTCTTTAAGGTTATAACAAAATTATAAAATTATTTTGATAATTTTATCCATTGTTTACAACTAATCACGTTTTGTTTTTAGGGACGATTATGGAAACGTGAATATTGAAAAGTATTTTTAAATTAGTTTAAATATATTTTTTTTACAGTTTACTAAATATTAAAATATATTTTTGGTTTTGCAGTTACCGAACTGCAAAAACCGAATTAACTAGGTACAAAACCGTACCGAACTGAATAGTCAATTCGGTAAATTGTACAAATTTGATTTATCGAAATTCTAGTTCGGTATTACCGAATGAACACCCCTATTAGCTCTCTTGATGAAGATGTTTCTAGAAGGGGTTTCAATAAGGAAGATTTTATAAATTTAATGTTTTAGATTCACTCTAAAGTCAACCAATTCGACATGATCAGATTGTACGATCTAAATTTGAAATTTCCATGGATTAAGAATGAAGATCTTTATCTAAAAAAAATATGTTCATTACCGAATAAGTAAGACAAATCGTGATACACACATCGATCAATCAATAAAGAACTGAAATTAGTAGACCAGGAGAAACCCGAAGTACTTATACTCAAGTTCGATTTTCCCGCTATACACATCCATGAATAAATAAAGCTAGATTTGTATGCACAAGCGTAGCCGAATCAGTAGAGTAGTAAAAACTTAATATCTTTGTACTCAAATTCGAATTTTATGCTAATATTTTCTCAGCACACAAAAATTCTCGATTTTTATGCTAATATCTTTGTACTTCCTTGTACTCGAGTTCAATATTTTCTCGATCGACAAGGTGGTCGCACATAACTTGCTTAATTCAACATTACAATTTGCTTTCTTAAAAAGGAAAAAAAAAAGGAAAAATTGTAGAGATTAAAACATTATTGCTTATCCATGTTGGAGTGGAGTGACAAAAGTAGTATTCCAATTAATGATTTAAAGAAAATAAAAATAAAAATAATAAAAAGAAAAGCGAAAAGAAAAGGTCGGGTTTTTAAGTAAAAACCTGAACCCAGATATTGGGGCGACTTTCGTTGAAATCTGAAAATTACAGTCTTCAAATTTAAATTTATGAGAAAAGAAAAAACAAAACCACAATTACGCAATCGATCCATCATTCAATTTTCCAATTCCAAGCCCTAATTTCTGTCGCCCAATTCCAAACCCCTCCAATTACAATCCCCAATTCCAAACCCCCTCCCCAAAATCCCTAACCCCTACAATTCCCTCCCTCACAGTTGTTTGCTACACCTTTAATTTTCATTTCCATACATTTCGACGTCAATGAAGTAGAGAGGGTATACGCAAAGGTAAGCAGCTTTGTGTATATATATGTATATGTATGTATTTTTTTTTTCAGTCTGAATGGCGTGCATTAGCTTCGTGTTAAGAATCATTCATCATGGGATTACGCGCACGAGCAATCTAAATCTGTTTTTTTTCCTTTCGCTTGTTTATGGTATATGACTCATCAAGTACTATGAAAGTTTAAATTTTTTGGTATGTTGAGATAAGTTTTTTTAGCTTTGTTCTGATCGCACTTTTCAATTTTCTGTTGTCCCAATGGAAGTTGGCCCACGTGCTTGATTCAGAAGGCCTGTAAAAGAATTTCTGGCTTTGTCTCTGCTATGACGTGGGTTGTCCCAATCTTGCGAAGAAACTAGCGTTGTAGATTGGGGCGGCGTGTATTTATTCGGTGCTCGATGCTGGTGGCAGCATGCAGATGATTGTTGGAAGAGATGCAAAGGTATCATGCTGGCAGCTGCGGTAGCGCAGTCAATAACATTCCAAATCCCGGAATACAAGCTAGGGATACTTTCCGTGCTGATCCATCCACTGTTCCTCCTAACTTTTCACTGAATTCAAGGTACTGATTCTTACGGTTTCGTAATAAATATGCCTTTTCACATTCATGTATGAGTGGAGGTGTGGGTTTAGTTTGTACGTAGTGGATCACGATTCACCTAGCTGAACGTTGCATGGAAACAGCTTTACGTTGATTGATTAGCTGTCAATTTTGAAAATTTAGTACTTTCGCCACCTTTAATCTGTTCTTATTTTTTGTCGAGTTGTGTGACATTTATTTTATAATCAATTAAAGTCACGATGCCATTTTTTTTCTACCTATAAATGCTTCCCTGTACGTGCTTGTTTTTGTTTATGAGGTATTTAATATGTGAAAGATAAAGCTTAAATCTGCTTTAAGATCGTTACATATCATTAGCATATTTAGATAATATGATTCATGAAGCTGACTTAGAACATTTGATTGAAATAACCATTTTCCAAAATAAAAACTATTTGTATCATAGCTTTATTTCTTGTTATTGGAAGTGGTAAATTCTCAAGTGTATTTATTGCTAGAGTGGGTGTTTACACCTTTTTATTTAGACACAATTCTCTATTTATGGACACTGATGCTTGAAACTTAAATAGAGAATAGACTGGCTGAAATACAGAGGTTTTATTGGTATGAAAACATAGTTAATTTGTAGTTAAAGTAAATCAAGACTAAGGTTAGTGAAGTAGGAATGCGTTATACTTATTAGTTAAAGTACTCTTTCATTAGGTTTGTAGTCTAAGGCTCTAAGCATAACATTACGGTAATTGTATTGTGGCAAATCTGATGATCTAAGTTACCATTTTTATCAATTATGGAATCATTGCCACTAATTTGGTATGTGATTGTGATGTCTTATATGTACCATGCCATGAACAATTGTCTTTTTAAAAAAACATTCTACATTCAAAGAGATTTTAGTTATTGGATTTTGCTATAATCCCTTGACTGTATTTTGTAAGAGTATATTTTCTTTCTTTTGCTTCTATATTCTAAGCATAAGATTTGGTAATTGTATGATGGCAAATCTGATGATTAAGTTACCATATTTATCAGTTATGGAATCGATACCAATAATTTGGTACGTGATTATGATGTCCCATGTGCACAAAACAATACTCTTCCTTCCGATATGAGCAATTCCTTTTGTTTATTTAAGTATCCCGCATTCAAAGTGATATGTTAGTTATTGGATTTTTCTCGGACCCCTTACCCTTTGTCTCGTAAGATTATAAATGTTCTAACTTCTAAGCATACCATTTAGTAATTGTATTGTGGCAAATGTAATGATTAAGTTACCATTTTTATCAATTATGGAATCAATACCACTCATTTGGTGTGTGATCATGACGTCCCCTATTTACCATGTAATACTCTTCCACTGTACTTTTGACATGAGCAATTCATTTTCCTTAAATATTCTACGTTTGAAGAGATTCTTTAGTTATTGGATTTTCTTTAACCCCTTACCTTTTCTCTGGTAACAGTAGATTTTATTTCTTTTGCTTATATCTGCTAAACATAACATTTAGTTTTCATTGTTATCAATTATGGAATCGATACCACTAATTTGGTATGTGATTGTGATGTTCCTTATTTACCACGATTCTGCTTATAAAGAGGTTTTCGAGGTATTTGACGTTGCTTTAACTGCTTACCCTTTGTCTACTCCCAGTAGATTTTCGTTCTTTTATTTTTATGTTAGATTAGATGTGCACGTTATAGGTTTGTTAATCGTTTATCTCATACAGTCACTGTTTATCTTGTTCCTTTAAATCACTTTACATTAGCTATTGAAAACACATTGCATCAAATAGTCTATGTTTACTTCATTGTCGACGTTATTGAACCATTATGTGGTGTGTTCTTCATTTTTGTTGAATTTTCTAAGCTATTTGACACTTTAGTGGCATGTTTATCTTGTCATCTCAGAAGGTCTGCACGGCCAACACCATACGAATTGAGGTGTGATAAAGAACAATTAAATTCACGGTACGCAAGATATAACCTTTATCCTTTTCAATCAAACCAATAAACATATTATTCTTGGTGCATGTTATAGCTCTATGAAACTAAAGTTCTTGTTGGTTTAATTTTTCTTTCAATGTATATTAACTATTATGCCAGAGGATTAGGAATATGTTCTCAATATTCTCATTATCATTCTTAGCTTTCAACGGCTAGCACCTAAAATTATTCTCAATTTCATTTTGCAACGTATCATTGCCCCTGCCTTACTTGCTGTATTCTAATATTACAGTCTTGGGCCACCTGACTTCCAACCACCAACTCCAAATTGCGCCGAGGAGACGGTTAACCGGGAATATGTGCAATCTGGTTACAGAGAGACCGTTGAAGGACTTGAGGTCGTCCTTACAATTCCTTTGTACATATATATGGTATAAAGATTTCCCCGATGCAATTTTAATGTTTGTACTTACATTTTTTTTTATATGGTGAAACTAAATCAGGAAGCTAGAGAGATATCATTATCGCAGGTTCAGTTTTTCAATAAGCCCGTCATTCTCAAGTGCAAAGAGGTGCGCAGAAAATATAAAATAGGAGGGACTTCTAGTCGTGTTTTTTCCTCTTACTTTGGGAGCATACTCCTACCTGCTTTTATGGTGTATATGGTATAGTGAAATTTCTAATTAAACTCTAACTCACTTGTAGGCAATCAGAAGATGTCACAGAGCTATTAATGAGTCTCGTTCCCAAAAACGAAAGGTGTCGCATTTCTTCCTTTGTCCATCATTAAATGGAGATAAAAAATTGTGTTCCATTACTTTGAAAGGGATATACCTAACAAATGTTTTTTCCACAAACATGAATTTGTTTATGTTTCAACACCTTCTGTATACTGATAGACAAACATGACGAAACATATTCTTCATTTACAGGCAGGTCAAGTTTATGGAGTGCCACTTTCTGGTACAATATTGAGCAAGCCTGGTATCTTCCCTGAGCTAAGACCATGTGGAGAAGACTACCGGAAGAAATGGGTCGAGGTTTGTCTTTTCACTTTAAATTTTGTCAAATTGTTGGATTAGTTGACAAATATATTCTCTTTCTATTTCACCAAATACTTTCCATTACTACCTGACCCTTGTAGAGATGGGGGTCTTGTTTATTTTATAGGTATAAGATATAATATTGCAATATAAAAAATGTGATATTAATTTGTGTGTTTCAGCATATAATGCACATGATCTGTAGTTTGGTATGCCTTACATACAACATCACATCATAAATTTTTTTCCCCTAGCAATCAGACAGCTAATATTGTTTTCTGTAACTTTTTATTCTTCTTTATGGACAAAAACCTAACACCAAACAGAGTGTACAAAATGCCTAATGGAGATCCATACTGGTCTTTGACAAAATTGTATGCTCATGTCTGTGAGCTGTTTTTTGTGTACGATGCTGCTGCAGTTTTGAGCTAGCCAATCATCATCAAACCTGGCAATT
Source organism: Erythranthe guttata (assembly GCF_000504015.1). The sequence goes on along the minus strand of NW_012194869.1, from coordinate 384,736 downwards.
ACTAGAAGAATAAGGACACGCATGTTGTATTGGATTCTCTAATATTCCATTTTGCTTATTATACGGCTTCATGTGTATGTTTTAAATCTGGTTCATAGTAACAGCCATGCTGTCAGTGGATCCTGCAATTTGATTTCTGACACCCCCGCGTGCATTTTGATATGGGAATTTTTAAATACAATAGAAGTCAGTGGATCAAAATAATTGATTAATAACGCCCATAAGAAGTTTAAATCTTATTGTTTAGGTTGTGGTACTTAAGTTGACTAATTAAAGTGTGCAGTTAATTTTCTGTATCTTCTCCTGCTCTAAATAATTTTCTTGATGTGGATTTGATCTTTCATAGGTAAAATTTCTAATTTCAGATTGCTGAAATATTTGTATTCTTCTCTCTCCAGGGTTTATCTCAACCGCATAAAAGATTGCGTTCATTGGCGGACCATGTACCACATGGTTATAGGAGGAAATCTCTTTTCGAAGTTTTAATTAGGAATAATGTTCCGCTGTTGAGAGCAACGTGGTTCATTAAAGTAAATTATCTTAATCAGGTATGGATTTCAGGTTAAGAGAAAAAGTGACTGCCAGCCTTTGTTTAACCGATTAGCTTTTCTCAGTATTTGAAGATGGTGGATTGTTGTCTAATCTTGCAGGTTCCTACGACCTCTTCTAATTCATCATCTGGGTATCATGACAAAACTCAATTTTCACGTTCACAGCAGTGGACGAAAGATATCATCGAGTACTTGCAGTTTCTGTTGGATGAGTTTATTGTAAGAAACAATACTCATTCAGCTTTGCATACACGAGACAGATCGTCACAAATGGCTTTTGCTGGTTTAATGCAACAAAAAGGCGATTCAAATTCAGCTGTAGTAGATGGTGAGGAGCCTTCACTGTCCACTAAATGGTGGTATGTGGTGAGGATTATTCACTGGCATCATTCGGAAGGACTGGTTATTCCTTCTTTGATTATTGATTGGGTTCTTAATCAGCTTCAGGTACATATTCTGATTCTTACCTGTATATTTTCGATATGCCAGAAAGATTTCCCACCTATGTTTTGCTTGTAATGAATATGTCGTCCTTTTGGGTTCTTACTTATCAAATCATGTCACTGTAGGAAAAGGAATTGCTCAGTGTTCTCCAGTTGCTATTGCCTATTATATATGGTGTCATAGAAACTGTGGTTTCATCTCAGACTTATGTGCGTACTCTGGCGTGGATCGCTGCTCGATTCATCCAAGAGCCTTCTCCGGGTGGTTCTGACCTCGTCGATAATTCTCGGCTTGCATACACTACTGCCGCTGTTGTTGAGATGCTTCGATATCTAATACTAGCTGTACCCGATACTTTTATTGCTTTGGATTGTTTTCCTTTGCCTAAGAGTGTGATAAGTCATGTGGTAAATGATGGAAGTTTCTTATCCAAAGTGGTTGACAAATCTAGGAAAGTGAAGTATGGTCAAGTTGAAGTTGCTAGTTTCCCTAGAGATAGAAATCAGGAGGTTCAAGCCGAGTCCTCGTCCTTTCGAAGTGTTGTGTCATCAATACAAAAACGGGTGGAGACTCTTTCAAGAGCAGCCAAACCTAATCACCCTGGTCATAATGTAGCTAAAGCCTTGCAGGTATTGGATCAAGCTCTCATGCATGGAGATATTGGAGTTTCATACAACTTGCTTTTGGAAAATACTTGGAATGGAGTTTCCGCTGAATATTGGGGTGCTGAAGTTAGTCCCTGTTTACGTTCGTCACTGAAGCATACTGGTACGGTGACATCATCATTGCTTTGCTCTATCTTTTTCATCTGTGAGTGGGCAACTTGTGAATTCAGGGATTTTCGTACTGCGCCTCCTCATGGGCTGAAGTTCACTGGTAAAAAAGATTTCTCTCAGGTGTTTATAGCGATGCGGCTTCTGAAACTGAAGTTGAGCAATATGTCTAGCTTGTACAGTTCAACCAAGAAATACAGAGATATTTTCAAGAGCCCTAGCCCTTTACATGATGTTATTGTATGTTGGATTGATCAGCATGAAGTGCATAATGGGGAAGGTCTCGTACAACTGCAGCTTCTAATAAGAGAATTGATTCAGTCTAATATTTTCAATCCCCTGGCATATTGTAGACAGCTGATTGTAAGTGGAATCATGGACGGGAATAGGCCTAGGGTTGACTTCGAAAAGCGAAAGAGACACAAGAAACTCTTGAAGCAGTTGCCCGCTTCCTATATTCTTGATGCTCTGAGAGAAGCTCAGATTGCTGAACCACCAAATCTTCTGGAGGCAATGAATGTTTACTCGAACGAACGCCGGCTGGTGCTCCATGGACTCTTAGGACACAAACCTACTCCTGGTGTGAAAAATGTTGCAAAGAAGCAAAAGAATCATCATACGTCTAGAGCAGACAATGCTTCTCAATCCTCTGTTGACCAATTGTACTTCCAGTCAACATCCAGGCCATCAACAGATGTCTGGCTTGAGGAATTAAAAGTTTCAATTTCTGTACTATTACAACTCCCTCACTCTTCATCGTCGGTAGACCCTGAAGTTGATGAATCTCAAGGGAGTGTTAGAAGGCCCGTTGGGGCTTATAACAGAACAGACGACAGCGAAGAAACATCTGGATGTGAAGAATGCAGAAGGGTGAAGAGGCAAAGATTAGGTGAAGAAATCAGTTCACTGCAATCAGATCCGTTAGACGACGAAGAGATATGGTGGATAAGAAAAGGGCTGCAATATACGGACACTTATAAAGCAGAACAACCTCCTAAGCCTGCCAAGCAGACTTCAAGGAGTAGGCCAAAATCTGTCCGTAAAACTCAAAGTCTTGCACAATTAGCTGCTGCTCGAATTGAAGGTAGTCAGGGAGCATCGACAAGCCATGTATGTGAAAGTAGGATAAGATGCTCACACCATCGAACTGTTTCTGATGATTTCAAAAATTCAGTTGGTGAGACCAGAAAACCACCCTCTGGAGATATTGTTTCAATTGGGAAACTTCTGAAGAAGATGCCATTTGTAGAGAAGAGGATACTGACTGTATGGTTGATATCTGTTGTAAAACAGCTTATTGAGGAGGCTGAAAGGACTAAAGTCCCCAAGGTTGGTCAATATGGTCGGCCATTACCTGCGGCAGGTGATCAAAGTTCCATGCGCTGGAGGCTTGGAGAAGATGAATTGTCAGCAATTTTATATATGATGGATATTTGTAATGAATTTGTTTCGGCAACAAAGTTTCTACTGTGGTTGTTGCCAAAAATTCCCAACAGTTCTGGTTCTGCCATCTCCAGCAGGAATACCATGATGCTTCCTAAGATTGCAGAGAACAATCTATGTGATGTTAGGGAGGCATTTCTTTTATCATCAATCCACAGGTGTGCTTTTATATTTCTCTCTAAACTGATTTTTCCTACTCGCTTTTGTGGCCGTCGGTTCATTGCTGACCGCCCCTCGCTGAAAAATCTTGTTAATTACTCTAAACATTTTATACTTGTTACGGGGGCATTGGACAATAAAGTACATATTAATATAAACCTCACTGGCTCGAACTCACAGTATTTATTCTGAATAACTTGTATATTCCTAATTGTAGTTTTAATTTAAGATGCATTGTTCTTTTGTAATTTATCTTCGAAGATGGCAAATTCTTTACTGCATTGTTTGGATAATTTAACTCTTATTGTTTATATGTTGGTTACCCAATCGATTGCAATAGAAGTGACTTGTATCTTACGCATTCATCTTTTTCCTTCTATTTCAGTTATGAAAATATAATTGTTGCAGCCGATCTTATCCCTGAAACGTTGTCTGCCACAATGGGTCGTGCTACCACATTCTTGGCATCTAAGGGCAGGATTTCTGGTTCGCCAGCCTTAGTTTATGCACGCCACCTTCTGAAAAAGTATGGTCATGTAGCTAGTGTTGTTGAATGGGAAAAGACCTTCAAGTCCACTTCTGATAAGAGACATAGTTCTGAAATTGAATTTGGGAGATCTTTAGAAGGGGACTCTGTCTTTAACCTGGGCGTCCCGAATGGAGTGGAAGATCTCGATGACTATTTTCGTAAAAAGATAAATGGTGTTCGAGTTTCTAGAGTTGGTGTGACCATGAAAGAAATAGTGCATAGGCATGTAGACGAAGCTTTTCAGTCCTTCTACAGCAAAGATAGAAAACCTTTTGGACCTGGAACAAATAAAATTTCTAGCATGGAGAAGTTGGACACTGGCTATCAGATAGCTCACCAAATTGTGACGGGATTGATGGACTGCATGAGACAAACTGGTGGTGCCGCTCAGGAAGGTGATCCTTCTTTGGTGTCATCAGCCATTGCTGCTATTGTTTATAATATCGGACATGTGGTTGCCAAAATTCCCGATTTAACTGCTGGCAGTAACCACTTAAACCCCCCTCCAGTTTCTGCATCATTCCATTTTGCTCGACGGATTTTACGCATCCATGTCACTTGCCTGTGTATATTAAAGGAAGCACTTGGAGAACGTCAGAGCAGGGTCTTTGAGGTTGCTCTTGCAACAGAAGCTTCCTCTGCTCTCATGCAAGCTTTTGCCTCTGGAAAGGCATCCCGTGATTTTAGTGCAAATTTACCTAACGAAACTTTAAACCATCCCGCTAAAGCAGTTGGAAAATCTGCAAGAATAGCTGCTGCTGTTTCTGCACTTGTCATCGGGGCAATTCTCCAGGGAGTTGCTAGCCTGGACAGAATGGTTACCTTGTTTCGGTTAAACGAAGGCTTGGATCTAATTCAGTTTGCAAGGAGTCTTAAATCCAATGCGAATGGTAATGCACGCTCTATGGGGGTTTTAAAAGTGGATAATATGATTGAAATCTCTGTCAATTGGTTTAGGGTGCTTGTGGGGAATTGCAGAACCGTTTCTGATGGGTTAATTGTGGAGCTGTTGGGTGAAGCCTCGATCGCAGCTCTGTCTAGGATGCAGCGAATGCTATCTCTGGATTTGGTTTTCCCACCAGCCTCTTCTATATTTGCATTTACGATATGGAAGCCCATTCTAGGTAGCATTGGAGTACGTGAAGATTTTGATCAACTGTCTCCATTATTGGCTGTTACTATAGGTGATGCCATAAAGCACATACCTTTTCGTGATATATGTTTTCGGGACACTAATGCTTTATATGACCTCATAGCTAAAGATTCTCTTGATTCTGAATTTGCATCTTTGCTGCAATCCAATGGCTCGGTCAGCAATGTGAAAGCTGCTGCATTGGTCCCTCTACGGTCCAGGAATTTTCTTGATGCCCTTATAGATTGTAAATTGTCTGAACCTGTAGTTAAAATCGATGGTGGAAATCGGATTTCTAGTCAAACTGAGTTGAAAAGGCAATGTGTAGAAAACGTGAAAAGAACCATGGGTAAGCTTGTACATGTTTTGGATACACTGCAGCCTGCAAAATTTCATTGGCAGTGGGTCGAGCTCAGACTCCTCCTAAACGAGCAAGCTGTTAGTGAAAAGATGATGGAGAATGATGTCTCCTTGAGTGATGCTATAAGATATCTCTCCCCTCACTCCGATGAAAGTATTGCTTCCGAAAACGAGAGTTATTTGGTTCAAATTATTCTCACAAGGTTATTGGTCAGGCCTGATGCTGCTCCCTTATTCTCCGAAGCCGTACATCTATTGGGAAAATCAGTCGAGGATTCGATGCTAACACAAGTAAAATGGCTACTGAGAGGTGCAGAAGTTCTTTACGGCAAGAAATCAATTTGGCAGAAGGTTATGAATATTGCAGCTGAGCTCAAAGAGCTGACTCTGAAGCCCCGATACTGGAAGCCATGGGGATGGGCCCACGAAGATAAAAACACAGCAGCTAAAAAGGGATACAAACGGAAATTCGAAGCTAGCACCATTGAAGAAGGTGAAGTTGTTGAGGAAGGAGCTGACTTTCTTGATGTTGAAGGTTTTATTGTCAGTAAGCAGCATTTGACCGAGAGAGCTCTTGTTGAGCTGATACTTCCGTGTTTGGATCAAGGTTCCGATGAACTGCGTAGTAGTTTTGCAAGTGAAATGATTAAGCAGATGAGCAATATTGAGCAACAAATTAATGCAGTTACTCGTGGAGCTGGCAAGGCTGCAGTTACCGTGATTGGAAGCCCTGTCAATAAAAGTGGGGCCCGCAAGGGCGGGAAAAGCGGTAGTCCCGGGTTAGTATCCAGGCAATCAACTGGATTGGCTGATGCTGTACCACCTTTTCCTGCAGCATTGCGTGCCTCCATGACTTTGAGATTGCAGTTCTTGCTCAGATTGCTCCCCGTCGTTTGTGCAGACAGGTAATATTACATTTTTTAATTTGCTCAAATTATTCATATAATCTCAGTTAACTGTTTCTATATTATTTTATAACTTAATTGATTAAATTAGCATTAAAAGCTATCTTATAAACAAATATTTTACAAAAAAATCTAAAGAAAATCTTCAGAGTTGTATATGATGCATTAAATGCATTAATTTTGTAACATTTTACCTAATCAACTTAATTAATCCACATTTTAACTTAGTGATAGGGATATAATAGGCATCACAAAAGTACACGGGATGCCCTTAAACTTACGAATTATCACCAATTGGAATATACTGCTTTTCAGTGATCGATTTCTTCTCATCAAATTGTTAAACTCTGCACTTGCTACATAATTGCTTTTCAATGACACGAAAAATGTTTTCCCGCTAATAATTCCGATATTCATTGCGTGTTTTTTTCAGGGAGACCTCAGGCCGTAATATGAGATACGCTCTTGCTTCAGTAATTTTACGTCTCCTTGGGAGTAGGGTTGTGCATGAAGATGCCTCTCATTTTCTTAATCCTGCACTGATTTCATTGAAGAGAGAGATCAATTCTCTTACCGATACTTCTCATTCTGCTTCACTCGATTGCTCGGAAAGTCTATTTGATTGTTTATTGTTGGTGCTGCACGTCTTGCTGAGCTGTCACCAGCCAAGCTGGTTGAAGACGAAATCTGAACCCAAATCTACCGAATATGCCATTTTTGACCGCGAAGTGGCAGAAAGTCTGCAGGTTTGACATTATTGACCCTCATATTATCTGTTTATTTCTTCGATTTTTTTACAACTAGTGAGTGACATGTGGATTTGCATGAAATTCGTATAATTTTAATAAATAATTTATATATTGTTTTAACAGTTTAAAGAATTTACGAAATATATTAAAAAAACATTCGTAATTTTAAAGGTAACAAATATATTGTCTCTTTATTGTATCTATGATGAATTTTATGCAGAATGAATTGGATCGCATGGAATTACCCGAGACAATACGGTGGCGAATCCAAACTGCAATGCCGATTCCTATTCCGTCTATTCGATGTACAACTTCTTGCCAGCCGCCTTCACTATCTCCTACTGTTCTTGCTTGTCTTCATCTCAGCCATCCAATAGCCTCGTTAGATCCTAGCCATTCGAATCAACCGCAAAGCAATCCAACGGACCAATGGACCCTTTTGGAAGATGGAGCCGGGTCGGGTCAACCTTCGCCCAAATCAATTGGAATCAACGGCCCAGATCATCCGAATTTGAAGGCGTCCAATTTGCTCAAGGGTGCTGTGAGAGTGAGGAGAAAAGACCTTACGTATATTGGTTCAATAGACGAAGAAAATTGATAATTCAACCCTAAACAAAATACCCTTTTTTCTTTTAATCTTTTTTTTTTCTTTTTTTCTTTGGGTGAGAAGAGTACACTGGGTATATCGATCGATCACCGTTTATTGACGTACAGAAAAAACGCACACATCCATGTTGGCATGTGTGAGTAGATGAATCGTAGATGAATTGACCTTTGTGGCGAGGAGGCTGCCTTTTCTGAATCATTCTTTTACCGAAAGCCGGGCCCCCCATTACTAACCCCTTTGATCGTTTCTAGATTATGGTTGGTCCGATTCATAGTTTGTCGTTGTATATGTATAGATATGTATTTATGTATGTATTCCTTTGTGCTGAGTTGACATATATATATATATATCAGAAATGGGGGTTTATTTGTAGCTTCTTCTATGCTCAGCAAATATTTTTGGTACAAATTATGTAAATTTATGATATGTGCCAATTTTATTTGGTCCACCTTATAATCCAATCAATTCCTTTGACACCTTGTGCTTGTGGTTTCTCCTTTTTCCAAGTCCAAATGGAATATATTACAATTTTTAGGAAAAAAAAAATGAAAAAAATTGTTCATAGTTCTTGTAATTTCTCGTGTTTCTTAGAACCTACACCTGGTGAATCTGACCATACGAATTGTTGATTTATATGCTTATTGGAATTAATCTTGTTTAGTTGTTACAGTTTACTTGTTAAGAAAATACTATGTTGCAATTATAATTCTTGTGTATACACGTACAGATTATAACTACTTAAGGCAGAATATATAACACAAAAAATCAATGTGGGTCGGACACTAAAGTGACTTACATCCATGTGGACATGCAAACAAGATTTCAATAGTCCAGATTTACAATGTTAATAGAACTTATTATAATATTAAAAACTCCCTCTTTAAATCAAATGTCGTTTTTTGACACGAACGTCTTTTTTTTTGTTCATACAGCTCCTCTATCCGCACTTTCTTTAACTTTTTCCAAGGCTGAACTCCCTTCAGTGAAAAATCTGTCGCCAACACAAGTATTTTCGTAACTATCGACTTTACATACATTCGCATATACGTTTGATTAAATATAGATTTATATAGTGCAAAGTGTAAAATTACTTTGATCTCATCACTTTTGTGATTTTAAGTTTTACTGTTTTTTTTTTTTTTTTGGCACATTAAAAAATAAAAACACGTTTATTTTCATTACTCTCATGCACTAGCACTCATGATTGAGGTCTAAATCCTATTAGTCAAGTTTCGTACTTATTTTTCTTTATACAGTAGAACCTCGATAAATTAATACCCGATAAATTAATAACCTCGCTTAAATAATAAATTTTCCCGGTCCCGACTCGGGGACAACGTGCTAAATTAATAATTCGCTAAATTTATAAGATAATACACATTCGAAAAATTTAAGAAGCCCCATATAATATATAAATTAATAATGCATAAAAATAATTCTTAAATTACATGGTATAGTTCATATTTTATAGATCAATGAAAGTTTCATACAATACAATCTAATTGTTGCTTGTTTCTGTTAAAGTTCACATTACCATAAATCTCGTCCCTCACTTTTCTTAACATAGTTAGAACTTTCGGTATAGTTTTGTCATAACTCAACATAAAATCGTTCTATATCATTGCTGCTTTAAGAGCTTCCGTTCGTGAAACGGGCTCTATAATGCATTGACGAATGGTACAATGAATAATATACACGTAAAATAATTAAAAAAAAAATGTATTTATTGAAAATAATAATAAAAGTAATTTCATAAATTAATAATTTATTAATTAATGTATAAATTAATAATTATTAATTTATCGATAAGTTAATATTTCGCTAAATTAATAAAATTTTGATGGTCCCAACAGTATTAATTTATAGAGGTTTAACTGTACTTGTGTCTGAATTTTGTCCAACAAAGTATTTAATATTTTCTTTTTCAATTATTTAATACATTTATTAGACTTAATTCACCATTAATCTATTTTTGGTATTTCTTCATCCATACAATTATATTCGAACCACACACATACACACACACACACACATATATATATATATATATGCATGTTACGTAGTCAGTTGCTGCAAACAAAAGTTAGATACAAAGGAGGTGCCAAAAATAGGAAATGAAAACTAACAGTCCATTCTAAGATGTCAACGTCCATGAACGATGGGTCAATAAAAACGTTGATGCCATTTTTAATTAATTATTTCTTGAATTTTAGCCACAGAAAAAAAATTAAATAATAAAATTAGAGGAAAAAATAAATAAATAAAATAAATAAATATCATCTGAAATGAAGAATAGATGGGTTCCAAATTTTGTTGGCCTCTAATGAGAGTTTAATCCAATTTATGTCCAAGAAAATGATGACATTATAGTACAACACTAGTATGAGTTCTACATCAATGTGTTTTGTGTGTGTGTGTGTGTATATATATATACACACACAAATATGTATACATAGGGTAAATTACGGAAACTCCCCTGAAGTTAGGCTAAATTACGGAAAATATCTCTACTTATTCGTAATTACCAAAATTTTCCTGATATTTATTTTCGTCTTACACCGACCCCCTTTACAGTGCGATTTTTCACATGATCTTGTTGTTTTTAGAAAATATTCTCCAAAAAATACCGATTATACCCCTAAGAGCAGCCTCTAAAAATATATGTGGCCTTGATATACCTTCTACAATAACATTTTTTTCTTCAACATCACATTGCAATATGAGCAGACTTTGCTCGATTGCTAATATGAACCATCATAATATATATATATACATATATGCGTTTTTTTAAACAGCGTGCATTGCTACCTTCAATCTGTTGACACCTGCAGGGTTATATCGGCATTTTAGGGGAATGTTTCATACAATAAAAAAGATTACGCAAACAATCATACCATAAGTAGATCGGTTTAAGACGGAAACAAAGATCAGGGGGATTTTGGCAATTATGGATTATTGGGGTGTTTTTCATAATTTAGCCTAAGTTCAGGAGTTTTTTCGTAATTTACCCATATAAATATAATGTGTGAATTGTCACGTTTAAGTAGACATAACTAACTATGTACTTGTTCTCATATACATGTCGTTCGAATACGGGGTTAATCAGATTCAAGAACATGGCTCACAAGGGTTTAGTGGTCATTATCCAATGACGTCATCTTTGTCTGATCCATTGCCACTCATCACAGCTGGTCCAAACATGCAGGATGATGCACCACTATTTCACCAAATATAACCACATCTCTCTCTCTCTCTCTCTCTCTCTCTCTCTCTCATGTTGTTGTGGTTCTTGATTTGTATTGGATATTTGAGGGAATATTGGTAAATAATGTTTCACCACTTATGTAAAAAAAAAAGAACAAATTAAAGGGTCAATTATTTCTTGCCAAGAATGATGTTAACATCTCTAGAAAGTTGATTTGATTATATTTATATATATATATATATATATATATACACTCGTTCGAAAAGTTGGTACCTAATTTTAATTACTAAAATGATAAATAACGGATAATTTTTTAGTACGTACGCGGCTTATTTTTTAATTACTCTAGATCAGTGATGTCGAAACTGGATTGAACCGGTCTGTCCGATTGGTCGGACCGTGTATAAACTCGAGTGTAAACTAATAAAATCAGATTTTCATAGTTTTTTACATTATAATATTTATTTTTATTATCTTCTTACTTAAATATTATTGTAATGTTTATGGATGATTAATAAAGTGAATTGGAGTCTTTTAAATTGATATTTCAATGATGTATATTTTATCTTAAAGGATTTTTACAAGGTAATTAATCAATTTATAAATGATTAAAAATAAAGAAATCATAATAAAAATCAACTGAACTGAGTTTATCTAGTCCCATTTTAAAAGCATTGTTCTAGAGTATAACATCTCTTTATTGCTTATTAGTACTAGTGTAGTGCCCCACCATAAACTACATAATCAATCAATTTTCTTTATCTTTTGGTAATCATATTTAAAATGACATAATGATGCTAAATAATGCTACATTAATTAATTAGTAGCCATCAAATTATGGAATTAATGAAACTAATTTTGACAATTAAATTAAATTGAACCAATAAAACTCAAATCAAATAGGGATTTATAATTTAAGCATTAGAGGGTAATCGATCATCGGATCAATTTCCCACTTTTTGCACCTCTTAAAATAAAAGAAAAATTTCATTTGAATTTCTTACATTAACCTTAAAATATCAATTGAGGTGCAACGTGAATGATTTCTTACATTTTCTGAACGTAAAAGAGGTATTAATATTTTTTAGGATACAACGTGTCAAACTGCTACACCTTAAGGGCGCAAAGTTGAATAAACCTTTCCCTCCTGAACTCAAAAGTCTTTCTAAATCTTTATATGCTACACCCGATGACGATTATTTCAGATGAATTTTTTACGGTCGATCTACACACCAGTGTAGATATATGTGTTCGTCTGTATATTAAATAATGATAAAGATTTGCCCGATGTATTTCTCCCCATACAACATAGTATAAAATCTTCAAATATTTTTGTCCTTACAAAATATTAATACAAACTATAGCAAATTAAAAACCTCTATCCCCATTAATTTTCGAACTTTTATGTTTAACCTATTGGCTATCAACACCTAAGGCCATCGTTTTGCAACATTATCAAGTGACAAAAAAGGTCCCAAAAATATTTATTATTTTTAAATAATAATAATAATAATAATAATAATTAATAATTACTAATTAATATAAATAATAATATTTGTAGTTGAGTATGTTTCTTGGTTTGCTCATATTTTAAAAGAATATAAGTCCATTTGAGGAAACTTGATGCTCGTGAGTCTAATTTAGTTACTATATTTGTATGTTACAAGAAACCCAACTGAAAAGCTAATCTCTAGAAACAGAAATTGAATTTATGAATGTAGTAAGAAAATGCCATTTCAACCAATTTTTAAATGATTTTAAATAATAAATGTTACACTAAATTAAGGGATTTTCGAGCTAGGAGAGAAAACGTGGACTAAATCTTACTTAGTATATCTTATTTATCTAGTTTCTTCGTAAATTATAAGATTATTTTATTTTATCGTAAAAATAGAAATTACCCTTAAACCATATGCATTAAAAAATTCATACCATATTAAGATACCTTAAGCTCAAAAGATTAAATATTATTAAAACACTTTAAATGGATTTAACTTTATGTTGAACTCATCGAATATTCCATACAACTAGGGTGAAAATTTTACGAGTTAAATCGAAATTAGCATTTTCAAAAAAAAAAATGGAAATGAAAAAGTAATTCCGACAACGTTTCATTAAATTTTGGGAAAATGGGATTCAGGAGTTTAAATATTGGAAAGGAAAAACTTGTTCCGAAATCGGAATTAAATTTTCGGATTGAAATCGATGGAATTTAGAATTTTTATTTTTAAGTCACCTATATAATAATATACACAATAACATTGATAGTAGTATAATTTTCGGAAAAGAATCATAATTTTTGAAAATTAAAATCAGGTCGAAAATCGAAATCTAATATGTATTCCAATTTTGTTACGAAAAATAAAAATTTGATTTTTTTTTGTGTGAAACCTTTTAGAAATAAAAAATTTCGTTTCAATTTATACTTCTACATACAACGTCTTTTGATAACGTTAATGCACTCGCAGACAATGGTGGCCCAATTAGTAGAATAATGAGAGCCAACATACAACGATTCGAGCTTATCTATGTTGTTAATACTTTTTAGGTTGAACTCGTCGCATAAAGCTTGTTCGTTATAGTTACACTTTTGCTGTGATTAACGAACTATTGCATGAATTTAAGGTTTATCCAGTGCACGTATTGCGTGTTCCTCGACCACGAACACCAAAAAAAAAAAAAAAAAAAAAGATAATGCACACATCATGTTGAAACATATAATTAAATGTAACAATTTATTGACATTGGGCCATACACCACCTAAAGTCCAACTAATCACGTGACAAAGAACTTAGTTTTACTTTTCTTATAAATTAAAGTCTAACCCATGTGTTTATGAATGTAAATTTATGTATTAATTAATCAAGATAATGATTATGTGCTTGGACACAATGTCAATTATATAGTACTCTTAAGGGACAAGTCCCATCAAATATTGATGTGTTATTATTTTATGTAACTTTTTTTTTTCTTATCAAATAATGACTATCAAAATTGTAATTAGTGTTATCACAAAAAAATATTGTTTTCCTCTATGTGCTAATTAAACAATAGTGGTGACAAGAAATAGGGGCAAAAAGGTCAACAAAGGTGGTCTAATTGGCAATTAACTCATTTTGAAGATACTTAAAGGCAATTATTGTATGACAAGATAAATCTAACTAACCAACTTTAAGATAAGCAATCATCATGCTATTAATACTGCCGAGGTGCATGAATATATATGATAAATCGAGACGAGCATTAACGGAGTCAGAATTTGAAGTATGAGGGAGTTAAATGCATTAAAAAGTTACGAGGAGGGTCGATTATGCTTTTATACACAATTTTTTAAATATTTTTATATAGGATAAATTACGGCCACTCCTGAGGTCAAATTACGAAAAAATCCTTCATGTTTGGATAATTACAACGAACCCCTCAACTATGAATCTTCTTAGATATCAACTCTTGCGGTGTCAAATTTAGTGGAATCCTCTAGATTATGTATACTCCAATTTATACCCGTTTTTCCTCAATTTTGGCTCCACATTGTGAAAACAAGATGATCATAAGATGTGTTCTTGGCTTGTAAAAACCAGACTGTGATGCATCAGAAATTGCATTTTTATACAAAACGAGGATAAACTAGAAAACATTCTACGGAATCTAGAAGGTATTGTTGAATTTGACACCATAAGGATGGACGTGTAAGAAGATTCATAGTTGAGGGAGTTGGTTGTAATTACTAAAATATGAGGGGTTTTTTTGTAATTTGAACTTACCTGAGGGGGTTGATAGTAATTTACCCTTTTATATAAAATAATAGAGACTTAGAGTAACTCCAACGGGGTTATTAAATGGGTTATCAAACCCTTAACCTCCATTTGACTCCCCAAATTTAAAAACTCTCTGCTCCAATAGGGTTATTAAAACAGAGTTCTATTTTGATAACTCATCCACCCGGAAGTAAAAATACATCCCAAATAAATAATTATCAAATATTTTCCTAAAAAATAGCGTGAAAAAAGAAAAACCTCAACAAAATTGAGTTTTATTTTCTTTACGTAAAAATCTCAACAGAATAAATTTAAATTACCCACGTATTCAACAAATTTCTACTGGAAAAAAAAATCTCAAAAAAATCTCAACATAATTTTTTTTTCTCTAGAGCTTCAACAAAGTTCCACGAAAAAAAAAAGAATCTCTATGTATATATACTTTTTTTTTTTGAAAAGGTAAAAACTTGATTAATATTGATTTTGAGGATAGTTTACCAGAAAAATCATTTTGTATGATTATTTAAAATGGATTAAAAAATAAATAATATATAAATAATCATAAATTTGTTTGATAATTGTTTTTTGAGACTTGTGGTTGGTGTTCACTAGTTGTATAGAGATGTCAAAGTATAATCCTGACTATCAAATGAGTATTTGATAACCCCATTTGATAACAATGGGTTGGAGAATTAAAATTGCGGTGGATATTAAAATTGTATAGAGTTGTCAAATTAAATGTTTGTGGTGGATAATTTTCACGCAATATCCAATTAAATATAATTTTATTAATTTTTTTTAAAAAAAAGGAGAGAGACAAACAATCACCCAATCTCAAAAGTATGATTATTTAAATGGGCTTTAATTAATAAAACAGGCCCAATAAGTAACGAAGAAAATATAGTAGGGTCTTGTGATTATTTATCGGGTCGTGAGTCGGGTCGGGTCGGGTCGGGTCGGGTCATGATCATTCATCCCCTGAAAACTGGACCCGAATCTGAATGTAACAGCACCGGTTGATCTTCTGCTTAGTTTGTAAATTCCGAGTTACAGACGGGCAGCAATCATCAACCTCCACCGTATCTAGTCCGCAATTCGTTAGCAGAAGAGGAATCTCCTTCAATCTGTAGCAGTGCCGGATAATCAACCGCTCCAGCGCCGGAAAATGGTTGTGCTCCGCTCCCCAATTCTCTATATCCAGATCTTCCATCAGCAGCACCTTCAGCTTCGGGAATTCCCCCTCGATCTCCCACTCCGGGCCGGAGAACGCGTACCACCGGAGCTTCAGCACCACGAGGTTCGGCAGTTCTCCGATCGCTCTCATATTCCGCCACGGGAACCCGCACCCGCTCAAGCTTATCTTCTTAATGTTCGCCGGAAAATTCGGAAGAATTTGGCACCTCACGAGGGTAGGGTTTACGATCACGCATTTGAACGACTCGAATTCGTCGTAGATGGAGGCGAATTGGTCGCCGCCGAGAAAACTCAGGGTTTCAACGGCGGCGGCATCATTTTCTAGTGTTGTTGTCTCGATCCGGATTCCTAACTTCGTTAGGTTAGGAATTCTGGCGAGAATTGTCTTTGTACAGCTGTGAGCGCCCACACCTGAAACTGTTAGAAGTTTCTCTAAAATTAGAGAATCATCGTTTGCAGGGGAAGGATCAGGGAGGTCAAATCCCATGCACTCCAGGTGTTTGAGTTTATGCAGCTTCCAAATTTCTACAGGCAGGTAAACTGGAGAATTCGAGTATTTTATGATCCTATGATGCCGATGGATAATCAAGACTTCGAGGTTCGAAAGGCGTGATATCGAAGCTGGTATCTCTCCGTCGAATGTGATTGCAAAGTACCTCAAATGAACTAGCTCCACTACTTGATGTGGAAACTCGTAAAACCGCATCGAAACAGCGTCTAGTACCTTGAGCAATCGAAAAGGCAAGTACAGCCTTATTGGATATTGTTGCTTTGGACCGAAACAAAGAAGAGAACGCGCGCCCGAAACTGATTCCATCCTAGTATGCACTTGTTCGAAACCAAGTACAATGTTGTTGTGTGTGCACAGCCTCCGCTGGCTATATATATCCGCTTGGAAACTGTCGACGTACTTTTTTATGATGCGGAAAAGGCTCTCGCTCTTGGCTTCGTTAACGCACAGATTCCGGAATGTGAAATGCAGCCTGCATAGTTTGGTTGTCCTCTTGCCTACAGACCTCAGCTTCTTCCTCAAAACAACACTTTGAGAAACAAGTTCGCTCAGGCACTCGTCGGCTGTTTCTTCTAAGGTTTTACCCTTTTGCGGTTCAAGAAATCCCTCGGCAGCCCATAATGTGGTGAGTTTCGAGCGAGAAATCTCGTAGCCTTTCGGAAACACGCTCACGTACAGAAAGCACACCTTTAGGTATTGGGGCAACATGGTGTAACTCAAAAGCAGCGCCTTTGAGAGGGGTGTGTTGTCGTCCGATTTGATGACGAGTGGATCTTCTTGCTCTGCGATTATACTCCATTCTTGGACAGTTTTCTCTGTTTTAAGCAGGAGCTTTCCAACTTCGATAATTGCAAGAGGGAGCCCATCGCATTTCTTGGCTATCTTCTTCCCGATTTTCTCAAGTTGGAAATTTACAGGCCCTTCATTCCTAGTGAATACTATATCATGAAGTAGTTTCCAGCTTTCGTCATCATTCAACAATGGTACCTCGACAAAATGCCCGTAAATTCTACCATGATCAACGAAGTCTAGCATCCTAGACGTAATGATGATGCGGCTCTGGTGTACCTCGGTCGGAAGAAATCGTTCGAGTTCTTTACTGATGTGAGTATTCCATACATCATCCAACACCACGAGATACCTCTTACCGAATAAAATCTTGCATACAAGCTCGGATAAAGAATCTTCACTTAGACCTTCTTCGTAATCAGCTTTTAGTTGATCGAGAACAAGTAGAAGAATTTGCTTCAACTGGTATTGGGGGCCGACCGACACGAATATACGTTGCTGAAAATGTTCCATTACGTGTGGATTTTCGTAAACCTGTTTGACCAAAGTAGTCTTGCCGATGCCAGCCATACCGACAATTAACATCATTGTACAACACCCTTCGACGTCCGACAAAACCCAACCTTGTAGTTTCCTTAGTTCCCTACCCAATCCCACCATTTTTTTCTTCATACAACCAGTTCATATACCCTCTCTCTCTCTCTCTCTCTAGCGCTTCATATAACACATGAAAAGTACAGATGCAGATGCAGATGCAGAACAGAAATGTGATGACATATCTAGCTAGTATGTAGTAGTGGTCTTGTTCTTCTCGTTGATTTGTATTTGATATGGGTAGGTGAATAATATTTTATCATTAGTGTATTAATAATAATAAAATGAAAAAAAAAAAAAAAAAAAGAACAGGTGTCAATTTCTCTTAGGATCCGAATAGTGAAGTTAACATCTCAACCACCTAAAAAAATAAAAAAACAGTTGCATATTCAATACTTGATTAATAAATTGGCTAAATTGTAACTTTGGCTTCTCAAATTTGAGAAACCAAAACTATCATTTAGCAAATATAGAAAATATTAACATAATGTTATATGTTATATTGTACTTTATAATATATTTATCATTAAAAAATATTTTATATTATCTTACTTGCTTCTTATATTTTATAAATGTACTAAAGATAATTATTATTTTACTTAGTATTTATAATAACTAAATATTAAAAAAAAAATATTTATCATTTTAATTAACATAAAAAAAATATTTCATAACTAATTATAAATTTTTAATGTTTATAAGTATATATCAATTAAGTTATTGAAATTTCTTATATCAAATTTAAAATAATTTTTCTATACTTGTTAATTAGTATTATTAGTTATTGGTATATTAACTAAAATAAAAGTCAAATAATTTTGTAAAACAAAAATCATGAAGATTCAACATATAAATATATTGTTTAGAATAATACACATTTTTATTAATATTTTATAATAATTGTGTAAAATATAAACAATGTTGTTGGAGTGCAGTGTTAAAAGTGGAATGCTAAAACACTGTTCATTAGTTATATTATAGATATAGACAACCGTTTTTAGAAAAACTGTTGGAGATGGCCTTACGTAATCTGTACTCCATTTTTTACTTCATCAATCAGATGATTCAAATCATGAACTCATGTAAAAGTATGATGCTTAGAATCAAGCCAGAATTATGAGAGATAAGGCCCAAGAGATAAGGCCCGCTAAGGCCCACTCAAAGGCTCGGCCCAAAAGACAGAAGCCATCAAAGCCCACTAATTGATACGGCCTAAAAAATAGCCCACGCCGAAACCATTCCTCGTCGATATGACCGAGCGAGAGGAACGAGCTGCCGAGGACCGAGTAGGGGTGTAAATGAGTCGAGTCGGCTCGCGAGCTTCCGGAGCTTGCTCGAAAAAAGCTCGTACTTGAGCTCGAAAAAACGAGCTTGAGCCCGAGCTTTTCGACGAGCCGAGTTCGAGCTTCATTTCAGTTGTTCGACAGCTCGCAAGCCGGCTCGCGAGCTTTACCTTTTTTAATATTTTTTTTTTATTATTAATTTTTTTTTTGAAGGAATTTTTTTTATTTATATTTTTTAATACATATTAATACTATATAATAATGGATATTATTAATAATAAATAAAAAAGAATAATATTAGTTTTCTAATTGAATGAAAATTTGGTTGTGCCGAACTCGGGCTCGAGCTACGTAGAAACACAACGAGCTCGAGCTGAAAATGATAGGCTCGTCGAGCTCGAGCCTTGTATAGTTGTAGCGAGCTCGAGCTCGAGCTTGCGAAATAAGGCGAGTTCGGCTCGTTTACACCCCTAGGACCGAGTGGGCGTACGGTTCTCGGGGAGGTGCCACGATGGCTATGTCCATGGGCATTTATGATTTTGGCGAGTACGCAGGGAGGGGGGCATTAAACGACTCACACCATCATTAATTGCCCGATTGACTAGTGACAGTCGGAAAAAGAGGAGAGTCTAAGGAAATGTGCGAAAAGGCTACCCGTGTAAGAATAATTAAAAATACAAAATAATTTTATAATCAAATTACATCCGTCAAATTATATATATAATAGAGAATAATTTTATTTATATACAATTTCCCAACATTGTCCCTTTTCTTAAAAATGTGAGCCATTGAAGCTGTTCAGTGTTTTTTTTTTTCTTCTTCAGAATGAAATTAGCAGCAGCAGCAGCAGCACATATCTTCCCCCAATTCCACCCTCCATTCTCACACCCCCACCACCCAAATCCTCCCCCGCCACTCCTCTCCGCCGCCACCACCACCACCACCCATTTCGCCCCTCCGTTCAAACTCCGCCGCAGCAAAGACCTACTATTCCCGCTCAAATCTCACCAATCCCAGTCACCCAATCCCCAAACCGCCGCCACCCGGCACGATGACGGCGGCGACCCCGGAATCCCATTCGAGCACGTCAAAATTCTGGCGAAATTCAAATCCCGGCACAACTACATCCGAGTGATCCAAGTATCCAGGGCGGCGGACCACCCACTCGCCGGATCCAGGCTCCTCCTCCTCGACGCCCCCGGCAACATCCACAGCATCTCCTTCCTCTTCAAAACCCTCACCAACGCCTACTACGACGTCTTCGCCACCCTGCCCCCGATCCTCCCGCCCGGACCCGTCGGAATACTCGGGTTCGGAGCCGGATCCGCCGCCAAAATCATCCTCGAACTCCACCCTCAAACCGCCGTCCACGGCTGGGAGCTCGACCCCTCCGTCGTCGCCGTCGCCCGAGAGTACTTCGGCCTCGAAAAGCTCGAAAGCAAACACCCCGACCGCCTCTTCGTCCACACGGGAAACGCGCTGAACGCGACCGTGAAAGACGGGTTCGCCGGGATCCTAGTCGATCTGTTCAGCAAGGGCTGCGTGATTCCCGAGCTCCAAGACGCGGCGACGTGGGAGAGGCTGAAACGGAGCTTGAAGAAGGGCGGGAGAATGATGGTGAACGTCGGCGGGAGCTGCGTTGAGCCGGAGGATATAAGGAAAGACGGGAATTTGATAATGGAGGACACTCTGAAGGCGATGAACAGGGTTTTTCCGGCGGGGCAGCTCTCTGTGCTGAGCCTTGATAGTCGGAAGGACGACAGCGCAGTTGCTCTGACCGGTGAATTTCCAGACGCCGGTGAGTGGAAGAAGGCGCTGAAAAAGCCTCTTAGATTCTACGTTGATATGTGGCAGCCTTACACAAGTAAAACGGACCACAGTCATCGTTCTAATTGAGCTTGTTTTTTTCGTGGCGTTGCCATGCTTGTCAAGTGTTTGATGATATGCTCCAATGAAAACTCATCATTTACCACTCCAAAATGTGTAAAATCGTAATATTACAGAAAATATTTCTTAATTATTTTAGTTAAATAATTTCAATTTAAAGGCTTCCAATTTTTCTTAAGTTCTATTATTAAATTACTTTAGGGTAAATAGCACTTACATATGCTATTATAAGATTTTGCAGATGATTTTTTTTTTTTTGCTTAGAGGTGAACTTTTGCTTAGAGGTGAACAAAAAAACTGAGAAACCGAAAAACCGAAAAAATCGAGTCGATATGTATCGTCCCGACTTAAAACTGCATGTAGGGTAATTTTTTTTTGAAAAACCTAAAGTATTGGTTTGTGTATGGAGAATTAAAAAATTACCGAAGCGATTTCCCGAATCGATTTATACAAAATGATATTTTTTTTATATATAGTATAAATACTTACCATAGCGTACCTCTATCTTTCGAGCACCTCCACGTGACATGTTTTTCTATTAATTAATTTTGGTTGTGACGTGTTTTTTAATAGTTAATTTTCGATTGTTATTTGTTAATTTTCTCAAATAAATAGAATGAAAGTCCAAATGTATCAGTTTTATGCCGAATCAATTCGAACAAATAGACGAAATCGAAACCGAATTGATACCGAAACCGTTATCCAAAAACTCGAAAAACCGATTAACACCGAACCGAAAAAAACCGACATATTCGGGTTTTAATGTATGAAAAACCGATATTATTGGTACGTGTTTGGTTTATTGGAAAATCCGAGCCGTACCGACCCATGCACACCCCTATTTGTGCTCGTACTATTAGCACATAATTCTATTGTGATTTTTGAGATAGCATTCTGATAGTTTTTCCGTCAAGGTTAACAACATGTGTCAGACTCCATTGTGTTTATATTTTTCCTTCATTTTTACAGATAATCCCATTGAAATTCGGCATATGCGATTAAGTTTAACGGAAAAACTAACGGAAGTTACCTCCGCAAGAGGTAGTTAGTTATATGATTATATTACGAGCACAAAAGAATTATCTGCAAAAATTTGTAACCATATGGTGTTATGTGTTATATACCTAATTACTTATATAATGTGATATGTATCGGGACAAAAGACAAAAAAAACAATTAAATTAAATATAATTTAATGGTCATTTTAAGAAAAAAACTTCTCTTGTTTAGATAATTACATATACCCCTTAACTATGATTTTTTTTTTCTTACATCTCCACCCTTATGGTGTCAAATTCAACATAATCATCTAGATTTCGTGGAATGTGCTCTAGTTTGTACTCGTTTTTGTGTAAAAATACAGTTTCTGATGCACCACAATCTGATGTACATATTATGATCATCTTGCTTCAAAATGTGGAGTTTGAATGGGATAAAACGGGTACAAAAGTAATAATATTTCATATAATATCGATGATTCCACTAAATTTGAAATCGCAAGGGTGACCGTGTAAGAAGATTTATAGTTGATGGGTGGTTGTAATTACCCAAACAGAAGGGGGAGTTTTTATAATTTGATCATACCTCAGGGTTTGGTTGTAATTTACCCTTAAATTTTACTATTCAGCAAATTTTGCTTAATCTTTCCAACAAGACCGGGCTTGTGCTTTGACTAATTAGGACGTTAGACTCGGATATCCGCACTAATTCGTATTCGGGTCAAACAAAACCCGAAATGTGTTCTAACTTCTAAATATTTCCAAAACAAAATTCGTCATTTATTAGAACCCTAATTCAAATTGCACCTTGCAAAATTCCTCTGCCATAATTTGGGGCACTCTTCTACATCGTCTTCTTCTCCAATGGCTGACCGGTACCGATCGAGGTATTCCAGAAATCTACAGCATCGATTTACTATTACTTTTAATTTTGATCGGAATTGTTTCTGGTTACGTCTTTGATTGAATTGAATTTGTTTCGACAATTGAACGCAGAGAAGGATTAAGCACGAGGTCGGCGGCGTACGGTGGTAACTCCGATGAGGTTCAGGTGCGAATCGATCCAGATTTCGATGATGAGGTCGTCGGTCTTCGCAAGCAAGTTCGCCGATTACGTGATGTAATGTTCTTTCTTTCCCCCCTTTTGAAATTCGATTTGGGTTAGTCAGATTTTATTTCCTGATTGCTTGAAAATTGATCAAGCGTTAGTGGTTTTTGATTTTTTTTTGTTACTCAATTTTGGTATGAAATTGTTAAAGTTAGTAGTTTTGGATTTCATTTTTGGTACGGAATTCGTAAAAATTGACGATTTATCGAAGCACGGAATGGTAGCGTTTAATATTGATTAGAAGGAATTAAAAGATAATCAAAAAGTTCTGTTCTAATGTTCCTTCAGAAAATGCTCGTATATGGCTTCTGGAGAACTACTTAAGCTTGTCGAGCATATTTAGATAGATGTTCTATTTGAGTATACCCGTTGTATATGTGTAATTGAAAAGAGGAAACTAATTTGAAGTCATTCGCTAATTCCATACGAGTTGAATTTAAGCATGTTGCGTAATTTTCACTGCGTGCACGTTCCGACACATTTATTGAGTTCATTTATATATATTTTTTTAAAGGTAGGTGATAAACTTCGTATTCGGGAATAGTGCGACTTTATATTAAATAGATAGTTGTTGCTAACACATAATTGCAGATCTTGGTCCGTGATATATCACTTCTGTAAAACTACTTTATTTCTGCTTGTCTACTTATCGTTTGTGTGTACAACAATGCAGGTAGCTCAAGAAATTGAAACAGAAGCAAAGTCCCAGAATGATTTCCTCAATCAGCTGGTATGCCTCAAACCTAAACTCCGATTTTAATTTGACCCTCTACTAATTGCTGAATTGACTTGCACACACATCGTGGAAAAGAGACTGAACCCTAATTGTAAATAGTGAACTTTGGTTTTAGTAGACTATGGCCTCTTTCTTTTATGAAACAATATGAGTTAAAATTTTGATGGGGTGATTGACGCTATATCTGATTAGTACACTAAGGCCTCGTTTGGTTGGATGTTTGGTATTTCCAATAACTTATCGGGTCGACCCGGAAATATTATATTATCATGCCTTATCTTGCATTTTACGGAGCTTTTTATTGGGTGTACGGGAGTCTGATAAAATAATTGAGTTTTCATTAGATTATTTAACCCTATCTTGGCTAATCCTATCTTGGCAACCAAACGAGGCCTAGAGGGGATGGCTAAGGAAATGCTTCGATATTTAGTATGATCTTTTATTGATGAAATCGTCCTTAGAACTGATAGCAACTGTCAGCTTTCTTTCGATATGCATTGTGAATTTGTTTGTTTACCTTTTGAAGTTCTTTTCTCATTTGGAAATTCGAAATTTTGTGTTTGTTTTGCATCTCAAAACTCCTTTCGATTTTACGATCCGGGAACTAACCAAAATCTTCCACAAATGCTTGACTATAAAGCTATAATTCGAATGATTCAACTGTTACAGTCGAACAAAACGTCTCTTGCTTTATTACAAAATTTTCTCTCGCACTACTTTCAGATATGATTTAATTTGTTCCCCAAAACATTAACAAACATTACTTCGATTCTCAAATTCTTTTCCCCAAAAACTCAACAACGAGAAATTAATGACACTGCTCTGTTTCTTCTGTCTGTTGTATCACAGCAAATGACGTTGATCAAAGCTCAAGCAGGGGTGAAAAACAACATGAGAAGACTCAACAAGAGCATCATATGGGAAGGATCAAGCCATGTGATGCATGTTGTTCTTTTTGCACTATGCTTATTTTTCTTCATCTACTTGTGGTCCAAATTCTCGAGAAGATAAGAGCCGCATCGACTAATTGTTTTGACCACCTCCCGTAAAAGTAAAGCACCTTCGTGTAAAATACATTATACATGCACTTGGAACCTTTGGCATTGTATGTAAAAATGGGATTGTTAATTATAGTTAAACCTCTATAGATTAACGCAGTCAGGACTAAATAGTGAAATATTAAATTATCGAACTAATAGTTTAATACATTTACTACGAGTCGGGACCGGGAGAAATTGTTATTTAAGCAAGATTATTAATTTATCGAGGTTCATATGTATTTAGTTGTTCATATTTAAAAAAAATATATATATGTTCTTGCCATTTTTTATGTGTGATTTGATGCTTCAATGATGCTTTTGTGCATTGCATCTTAGTGTGGGAGTGAAGAGGGTTCTTCAAATTCCCATAATACCCCAGCCCAATTGAAAACTGAAAACTATTGTGTATTGTTGCTATGATTCTCTACAGGTTAATATGATTTAATTATATATTTATAGGGTAAATTACAAACACCCCCTAGTTATGGTCAAATTACAAAAACACCCCTCTTGTTTGGATAATTACAATCACCCCTCAACTTCTCAAATTTAGAGGAATCTTGAGATTATATGGAATATTATCACTTTTGTACCCGTTTTATCCCATTCAAACTCTACATTATGAAGCAAGATGATCATAATATGTGATTTTTAGCTTGTATATATCAGTTTGTGGTGCATCGGAAACTGTATTTTTACACAAAACGAGTACAAACTAGAGCACATTCCACAGAATCTAGATGATTATGTTGAATTTGGCACCATAGGGGTGGAGGTGTAAGAAAAAATCATAGTTGAAGGGGGTGGTTGTAATTATCCAAACAAGAGGAGTGTTTTTGTAATTTGACCATACCTCAGGGGTTGTTTGTAATTTACCCTATATTTATATCTTAATTACGGTTAGACCACTCCTAAATAATATAGTTTCTTTTTATCCACTTCATAACATGATAGTATTTGCTGATTAATTAAAAAGGGTAATAACAGTCACCCCTGGCATAAGATCAAATTATGAAAATACCTTTTATGTTTGGTAATTAGTAATTACAATCTCCCTTCTATGAATCTTCTTACATGTTCAACCTTACAGTGTTAAATTTAGCGAAATCTTCTAGATTATGTAGAACATTCTCCAATTTGTATCCGTTTTATCGCATTTCAGCTCCACATTTGGAAACAAGATGATCATAAGATGTATATATTGACTTGTAAATATCAGATTGTGGTGTATCATAAACTGTATTTTTGCAGAAAACGAATGTAAACTAGAAAACATTTCACGGAATCGAGAAAATTATGTTGAATTTGACAACATAAAAGTGGACGCGTAAGAAAATTGAAATTTGAGGGGTAATTGCAAGTACAAACATGAGTTTTTTTTCGTAATTTAACCTCAACTCGGAGATAGTAATTTACCCATTAAAAAAATTTATTAATTAATTAATTAGCAATTTGGAAATATAACCGATGTGTTGGGCTCTCCCAAGTGTATCATTCATTCATTCATTTGTGTTGGAAAGCAAATTTGCCATCCTCTGTTTTGGTTGAAATGGTTCGTATAATACGACGGCGTATCATCTGTCTTCAGTTCTGATATCTTCTTGCAGCTATAAATGGAAACCTCTTTGGCAAATGAATATCCATTTGAACTCCATTCTTTCACAACTCACGAAACCGCATCACACCATCTCGAGAACCCGTATCTTGCACGCGCTTGTAATCGCCAACTCCCTCTCTTCCGACCCTTTTTACGCCACCAAGATCCTACGTCTGTACGCCGTAAACAACGACCTGATTTCCGCCCGCAACCTGTTCGACAGAACGCCCCAGAGAAGTGTTTTCCTTTGGAACTCAATCATCCGAGCTTACGCTCAGTCCCACCGATTCCCCGACGCGTTTGCGCTTTTCAAACGCCTTCTGATCTCCGAAACACCGCCCGATAACTACACTTTCGCGTGCGTTGCTCGGGCTACCGCAGATAGCTTCGACATCAAGGCATTGAGAATTGTGCATGGGAAAGTGGTCTCTTTTGGGTTAAGTTTAGATTTTGTGTGCAACAGTGCGCTTGTGAGTAGCTACTCAAAGTTGGGCCTAGTCGATGAAGCAAGCTGCGTGTTTCGTGGGATCGAAGAGCCGGATTTGGTGCTATTTAATGCTATGATTTCAGGTTATGGCAATTGTGGAGATTGGGTGAAGGGGATAGAATTATTCAACACAATGCAGAATACGGGGTTTCGGCCCGACGGGTATACAATGGTGGGGTTGATTATTGGATTAATTGATCATCGTTCGATAAATACAGGCGAAATGATACACGGGTTTTGTGTGAAATGTGGTTTGGATTTGAATGATCATGTGGGAAGTGTGCTTGTTAGTATGTATTCAAAGTGTAAGAACATAGAGTCGGTATTTAAAGTATTCGGTAGTCTAGTCCAGCCAGATTTAGTTTCGTGGTCGGCGATAATTACCGGTTTGTCCTTGGCCGGATATTATGTAAAGGCCTTGCTTTTCTTTAGGGAATTTCTTATAGATGGAAGAAAAAAGGCTGATTATGTGTTGATTGCTAGCGCTCTTTCTGCTTCTGCTCAGTTGGCAATTGTGGGACCCGGCTGTGAGATCCATGGTTATGCTATCCGGCACGAATGTAGCACAGAGGTTGCAGTCTCATCTGCTCTTATTGACATGTACGCAAAATGTGGATTCTTGGAGATGGGCGTTAAGGTGTTCGACAAAATGCCTCATAGAAACACTGTCTCGTACAATATCGTAATTTCGAGCCTCGGTCTATACGGACGTGCTCAAGAGGCATTTCGGTTGTTCGACGAGATTCTGCAAGAGGGATTAAAGCCCGACGAAACGACCTTCGCGGGCCTGCTTTGCGCGTGTTGCCATTCGGGCCATGTTAGTGAAGGCAGAGAGTATTTCAGACGCATGACAGAGGAATTCGAAATTGGAGCTAAAACGGAGCATTATATTCACATGGTGAAGCTTCTTGGTATGAACGGAAAATTGGAGGAGGCTTATAATCTCGTCAAATCCATCAATCAAGAACCGGTGAATTCCGGTATATGGGGAGCACTTTTGTCGTGTTGCGCCTCTTGTAAGAATTACGAGTTGGTCGATGTAATAACGAACCATCTTGATGAAAACAAGCAAGAAAATTGCAGTTACGGTGTCGTACTTTCGAATTTATTCGCGGGTGATGAGAGGTGGGACCATGTGAAGCAGTTGAGGGTTGATAACGGAGGAGCTAAAGGGAAAATTCCTGCAATAAGCTGGATCAGTAATACAAATCATTGAACACGAGCTAAGTTCTTCTTTTCGTTTTCCCCTATTTAAGAATACTATCGAATATTACGTTGGAAAGCGATCAACGGGATGTTCTTGCAATCTTTCTCAACATTTCTTGAATCTTCGATTACGATAAACGATAACTATATTTTTCGGTTTATGTAGCTTTGGTTGCAACAACTAATAAGCTTCGTTGCCTAATATTAATAAGGTTTCAGGTGAAGTGGTCATTTAACACGGTATCAGAACGAAACTAATTAAAACGTCATGTGTTCGAATCCCACAATCTACAATTTAAAAAAAAAATCAATAGGAGCCGGTCAGATCGATCAAACGCGTGGATTTCCCACATAAACATGTCGGTCGCGTCTAAAAGTGAACGAAATTGGGCTAAACGACGTATTTTCACCTCTAGCACTGCATAGGGTCAATAGGGTTTTGCCCAATTGACATGTCGACGGCGTCTGAACGAGCTTCGACACTTGCATGTGAGAATTTGTTTAGATGGAAATGGTTATTGAACTGTGTGAAGAGGCAAAAAAAATGAAGGTAGGTGTATAGATAGATAGATAGATATATAGAGATAGGGTTTGTAGCAATATTGGTTGTTGGAACATTGTGTCACATTGAGATGATAAGAGTTATTGTTCAAGGTTTCATAATTGTATACAAACATTTCGAATCTAACTTTAAGGATTTTTATCCTTTTCAGTTTTCACCCAATTACAACACTTCTCTCTAACATCTACTCATTCATTCATAGCTTTAATATAATATGTATTATATATATATATATGTGATATAGCTTGTATAGGTTTTAACCTTTTCGCAGACTAGGAATTATAAACCTAGTCATTTGTTCGTGAGCTCACGAGCCATGTTTTTGTTCAAATAATTTAAATAATATATAATAATATGAATATTGTAATAATAATAGAAAAAGTACATATAAAAATTAATTACATTTCATTATCTATTTTGTAATCTTTTTATAATAATATAAATATTTTTTAATAATAAAAAAATAATGATATAAATAAGTAGAGGAAAAAAAAATCAAACTCGAACTCGAGCTCGAGCTCGTCAATACAGCCAAACTCGCCTCGAGCTCGGCTCCTTTACGCCCCTAGTTTTGATGTGTCAGGATGGAAA
>NW_012194869.1:339642-354061 GCF_000504015.1 Erythranthe guttata | reverse complement strand
ATCACCAAACGAAAGAGTTAGACTAAAGAGTCAATTTTACATCACATAATATATTGGGCATGTTTTTGGAAACACGCAATATATTCCCTTCAATTCTTGAATCTAGTTATTACAATTGAAACTTTTTAAATTAGCAATTCAAATTTATATGGTTTATTGAACACGAAATCATCCAAGTAAGATTATCCCTTGAGATCTCATTCGATCAATGTGTTTCACCACGTCGTTAATTAGAAAAGAGAGATCGAGTTTTGAAATTAAAGAATTGTTTCTTGCAATCAACCATCACTAATCTTGAAACAAAATAATCGGTTTCTTGAAGCTTAATCAGGTGAATTTTTGTAGTCGGATAATAACGCAACCAACATGGATGTATGTGTATTTCTTTGTGTATAAATAAATGGTAAAGTTATATCTGGTGTAGTTGGCGTAGTATAAAGTACCCTCTTATAGCAAGTCGGTGCTTCATAATTACAGAAATACTACAAATATATGTGCATTTTAACCGAATAATATGACAATGAACTTTATAAACCGCCGACCACGAGCCTCTATCATAGTGATTTTTGGTGAGAGGTTGTGGGTTCGAATCCCTTTAGGTGCGTGTGTTAGGTATTGACAGTGAACTTCTGCAAATAGGCATTCAACTTCGACATTCAACTTTACATCCTCCCCTCCCCACAATGTTGCATTACCTTTCTCGGGGAAAAGCAGATGCTACGTACATCTGGTTATTTACACTGAGTAAATTTGAACTGTAAATTTACACATAATTTGCCCACATACACATGTGTATATATACTTAGTGGATAGTTATCTAATTAAATATACGATTCAAATCCACCCAATGTAAATAACCAGTTGGTGTTCATTGAACACAAGTGAATGAATGATATTAAGCCCTTCTCATATACATTATGTTTCCAGTTTCATGAACCAAATTACCTTAACCTAGCTAGCTAATATAAATATTTATAAACTTTAATAATATCAGAAATTATTGTATTCACTAATTAATGAGCTGCCTACTCTTTTTGACCATACACAAAAAATACATGTGTGTATGTTTCATGCATGAACCCTTCTGATATATATATATATATATATATATATATATATATATATATATATATATATATTATATAAAGGAAACATTCTGAAATTCTATTAACATGAAAAGGGAATTAATAATATTGGATAATATTATATATTCAAGAAGTAAAATATATAGTACTACTGTGTGTGTGTGTGGTTGATAGTTGATACAGCTTCTGGTTCTGGTTTTGTTTGACTTTTGCTACATTCTTTTTCACTATATTATCTTGTAATTAAATATATATATATATATGTCTAATTTAGAACTGGATATTCTCATCAATCTGCTAAACTTTAACATGTTTCTTTAAATGTTTATTAAATTAGAGTTGGCTGTGTACTATATATACTGCTATATAATGAAAATAATTAAAACTCAAAATAATTTTTTTTTCAATAAATAAATTGTGAGTGCATGAGAAAAAAAGAGAAAAACAAAATAGAAAAAAAATATGTGTGACATATATTGGATCCCCACAAGTATATATTATTAGATGCAGTGTCGTAGTCATCTTTATTAGTGTACCTCTCATTCATTATCTTTGTCCTTCTTCTCTTTTTTTTCCCCTTAGGTTTTTTTTTTTAATTTTTTATTTATTTTAATCTTCATTCTGAGTTTTATTTTCCCAATTTAATTTTTCTTCACCGAATTTTCAGATTAGGGTTTCCCCCATTCTGTGAATAATCATCTGTTTCATTTCTGTGGCTGCAGTGTTGTATTGTTTTAGCTTTTGATCAAACAACTAGACCAGCTGTACACACACAGAGGTAACTATATATATAGATTCTTGAATATCTTCCATTAATTAGTACTACTACTACTATATATATATATGTTTTATTTACAACAGGTAATATTTATTAATGGCAGATATATAATAAATAGATTTACAGTATATATATGTATATATATGTAATATCTTTTAATTAATTGTTGATTTCTTGATCTAGGGTTTTCTCTCATGTTACAGTCTTCATTACCTTATTCTTCACTCAGATTTATTATTAATGGTGCTGGGATATAATTATATTGTGGATCATTTGCTTATAATTTGAATAGATCTCAGTTACACACATATATATATATTAGAAAAGAGAACACTGTACTAATTAAACTCTAGATTATTTGGAACTAGGTGTTGAAGAATGAAAATGCATATAGACCATTTTAGGTTAAGTTATTAATTTTTTCTTTGTTTTTTTTTTTTTTTGATCAATTAGGTGAAGGTATTAATTAAGCATCCATATTTATTAAATCCCAGTGTTGTTTATCTGAATTGCTAATAACATGAATTAATATATATATATATATATATATATATATATATATATATATATATATATATATATATATATATATATATATTAATAATATTATAATAAGTGAATTAACATGCAAAATAATTAAAGTTTATAGACAAAAAGAATTAATGAAGAAGATCAGCTTAACAAGTAACCTCAAAATCAACACAAATCCTTAAAAGGTAAAAAATAAAAGACAAGAAAACAAGGTGAAAAGACAGACCTGCTGGGAGCAGAATTTTATTCATTAACATCAAAGTCAAATTATATATATATATATATATATATATATATATATATATATATATATATAAAATAAGGTATAGTAGGTATATAGCTGGTGGTAAACGTAAATACTCAATCGGGGGGAGTTTTTCGTAATTTGATCATACCTTAAGGTTGGCCGTAAGTTGCCCTAATTAAAGAATTCAAATGTTGAAATGATGACAGGGGCAAAAGGAATGGCTTCGTCGTCGAGCACGTACAACCCACCATGCGCGGCGTGCAAGTTCCTGAGGAGAAAGTGCACGGCCGGGTGCATATTCTCCGGCTACTTCCCGCCGGAGGAGCCTCAGAAGTTCGCCAACGTCCACAAGATCTTCGGCGCGAGCAACGTGGCCAAGCTCCTCAACGACCTCCTCCCCCACCAGCGCGACGACGCCGTCCAGTCCCTCGCCTACGAGGCGGAGGCGCGTGTCCGCGACCCCGTCTACGGCTGCGTCGGCGCCATCTCCTTCCTCCAGCGCCAGGTCGACCGCCTCCAGAAGGAGCTCGACGCCGCCAATGCCGACCTCATCCGCCTCGCCGCCGCCTCCTCCCCTTCTGTCCACATGCCGCCGCCGCCGCCCCACCAGCGTCCGGCCGAGTTCGGCAGAAGATTCGGCAACGACGGAGGCGGCGGGGGAAGATTTTATCAAACACCTGGCTACCAAATTACGTACAATGCATCTCCGTGGGCGGATATTTATAACCCTCATGGAGGAGGGTTTGATGGTAATATTTAACAAGATTTTCTCTTCTTCATCATCATCAATTTCTTCAGTGTTTCTTTCTCTCTCCTCTCTTTCTCTCTCTAGGGAAATAATCTGCTGCTTCTGCTTCTGCTTCTGCTGCTGCACAAAGCTATAGCTTCTATTTTCCCTTTTGAAATATTGGTATGCAATTTTCTTTCATATCTATTAATTTCTGCTCATGATTTTTCTAGCTACCTATTTAAAAAAGAAGCACTTTTATTATTTATTTAGTGCAATATTTGTATGTATTATTTTATTTAATTTCTCCTTTTTTATTATATATTATATTTGAGACATGATTTTAGAGCTTGGAGAGTTGGCAATTTATATAAGTTTGATGCAATTTATATACCTTCATATAGTAGGGTCTTTGTTTATACAATCACACACATATACATGGGTTATTTCTACGCTACACCGGATGAATTTTTACTACTAATCTGCACACCTCAATATAGGTATCTGTGTTTGTGTGTATAAAGATTTACTCATGAGCATAGAATAAACCCATATACATGTGACTATGATCATATATAAGATGTGTTTTTTGGCTGGTAAATATCAGATTGTGGTGCATTAGAAACTGCATTTCTGTACAAAATGAGTTCAAATTAGAAAACATTCAATGTAATCTAGAAGATTCCGTTAACTTTGACACCATAATGGTACGGTGAACGTGTGTAAGAGATTCATAGTTAATGAGTGGTTGTAAAAATCCAAACAAGTATGGTTTTTCGTAATTTAACCTTAGGACGTTGTAGGAATTTGATTTACCCATTTATATATATTCTTGAATATTCAACACTATATAGCTAATTAGGCAAGGTAGATTGTTATTGAGGACCACTTATAATTAATTTATACATGTTTGTAGCAGTAAAGTTGGTGAGTTGTTCTAGATAACACAGTAAGAATGAAGACGACACTTTTTTTACTTGACACCAGAAACTGTGCAATTTTCTTTCCCTTCAATTTTCTTTTATTAATTATAAAAAATAATATATATAAATATTTCTTAATTTCAGAAACATTATATTTAGGAGTGAAAGTCGAATGGATCGGATTAGAACAATTAGCCTTTTTGGGAAATTTCGGAAATTAAATCATATTGGAAATAGGAAATTCCATTTTTTTTTTTAAATATAAGTCCAATTTCAATCCAAAGAAAATCGAAAAAAAATCAAAAATCGTAATTTCGGAAGATGGGATGAAAAAAGTTGTTCCAAAACTGGAACTTTTCATATTGAAACGGGCGGAAATTGAATTGAAATTTCCGTTCAAACCTGCACCCATAATTATATGCATTTTTTAGTTTATATATATATATATATATATATATATATATATATATATATATAATGTAATCTCATCTTTTAGTTTGCTATTCAGCCAGGCCCCCCTAGCTACTAGCTCCCTGACCTGCCCCCATGAATAAAAAGTAAATTAATTATTTAATACATGACTAAA
Organism: Erythranthe guttata; assembly: GCF_000504015.1. The sequence goes on along the minus strand of NW_012194869.1, from coordinate 349,184 downwards.
ATAATTATGCTAAGTAATTAGATACAAACTGTGTTAATATATATATATATATATATATATATATATATATATATATATATATATATATATATATATGTATGTGTGTAATAAAAATGCAAATTAATAAGCTGATCCAATATAATTAGGGTTAGGGTTTCAACCCAGAACAATTATAAGTAATGTGGTTTGTAAATCGAAACCTGCCAATCTTTTATGCACGTTTTGCTGTGTGTGTGTGTGTGAGAGAGAGAGAGAGAGAGAGTATATATATATATATATATACATATAAATGAAAATCTGGATTTTTGTTTGAACTATTCATTTCTTAGAGTCATTCTGCTGTTCCCAAGTTGTAGTAAATAGGCACACGGGTGCTGTAGATACAGCTTTGCTGACTGTGTGCGTGTATATGTATATATACGAAAATGTATGTGAAAAAACTGCTTTTCCATTGAAAGCAAAGAGATTTCGTGGCAGCACTCAGTTTCTTCCTTGTACTGTTCTCTCTCTCTCTCTCTCTCTCTCTCTCTCTCTCTCTCTCTCTCTCTCTCTCTCTCTCTATGATTGAAATTACTATTTTCTCCGAAATTTTCAGTTTTTTAACGAATAAAATTAATTCTAATTCGGTTCCAAATAAATAAATAAAAAATCAGAAATTTGAATTCAAAAATTTAAATAAAAAAATTGTTTCAAAATCGATTTTTTCTTTTCTTTTTTTTTGTTTAAATCAAGTCGTCGGAATTCAATTTTTTTATTCACCTGTAATATCTTTAAAGTTAAGTTCCACTTTCCTCACTTGTACTTTGCTAGGTATCACTTTACCCTTGTACTCTCGATTGCATCGATTTGCCCTTTGTAGTTGAAAAATTGTTTCAATGTGTCCCTTGCCGTTAGTTTTCATATCTTTAACCTTAACAATGTTTGATCTAAAGTCTTAAAAAAAAAGCAAAAAAAAAAAAAACCACACCTTCTAGTTTAAATAATTATTAAACAAGAAACATCGATATAATATTTTTCATTTCGAAAAATAAAATCGGGTCGATCATAAACTCGCATGCATCGGTTTCGATCCAAAATATATTTAAAAAAAATCAGAAATCCGAATTTCTAGAAAATTCGGAATAAATATATTGTTACAAAATTGAAATACGTTAGTCCAACCCAATGGGCCTACAAATTATTTACCTACTGGGCCACGAGCCCAATATCGAAAACCACTATCACCGAGGCCCACTCACCTTCAAGCAAGGTTTGGGCCCGACAATCTCAACTAAGCTATAAATACGCATTTGAATTCATTCCATAAGGTACGTCCTATTAACTGGGCAATACTATAATATGTATTCTCTGGACTATTTCTATGATCAGCACGTCTGACTTGAGCGTCGGAGGGGTTTCTGCCGGATCAACCCCCGGCTTAGTTCATGTGTTCTATGATCGCAGGTACCTCAGGATCATCAAGTTGTCAAGCTACTGATTTGTTTTGCTCTCCCAGTTCGTTTTCTACACCACCCTAGGTGAGCTACATATTAGCATCATCAATATGATTCCACATTTATATTTATTGTATTATAAGGTCTCTATCTAAATTATTAGATCTTCACATTCTCTGAATTTTCTGATGTAAGGCTGCGAAAAAGAAGCTACAATATTTGAACAGGTAAAAGCTGTTCATTCTGCACACATGTTTGCACCCCACTTGCTGCATTGATTGCTTATCATCTGCAGGCATGTTTTTTTTTTTTCTTTTTTCAAATTTTTTTGGTTAATTATAATTTAAATTATTAATATATTATACATTTTTTAAGTTAAATTTAATTATTTTTTTGCTAGTCTACGCACATTGTAATTTAATAGAAGGGCAAATGGCAAATAGGTCCATCACATGGGACTTAAATGCATTTTAGTCCACAAAAAAAACAGTCTCTCAATTAAGCCCCATCCCCATGTCTTTAGTCTAAAATACCCTCAATAATATAATTCTTAACAATTCCACCCATTATGCTCTAACTTCCTTAATATTACACATTAACCCCGGATTTAAATAAATATATCACATTAACCCCCAAAACTTTTTTTTTTCAGAAAATAATTTTTTTTCCGAACTGTTTTTTTTCCGGCCAGATTCCGGCAAGATTCCGGCGTTGACCGCCGGAGACCGCCGGTCTCCGGCGTTGACTTTTTTTTTTTTTTTTTGAATTTTATTTTTCCTGCTTTTTTTTCCGGCCGGTCAACCACCGTTGACTTTTTTTTTTTTTTTTTTTTGAATTGTTTTTTCTTAGAAAAAAAATATTTTAATTAATATTACTGTCTTGACTACTAAATTACTGTCTCAGACAGTAATATTACTGTTTGAGACAGTAATATTATGAATATTATTCTTCCGAACAATAATATTATTAATATTATTATCTAAGACAGTTAAATTACTGTTGGAGACAGTGATTTAACATCCAAGACAGTAATATTAATTTAAATAAAATTTTTTTAAGGAAAAAAATTAAAAAAAAAAAAAAAAGTCAATTAACAGTTAAGTTACTGTCTCCGACAGTTAAATAACTGCTGGAGACAGTAATTTAGCAACGAATACAGTAATATTAATTAAAAATATTTTTTTTAAGAATAAAAAAGTCAATTAACAGTTAACTTACTGTCTCCGACAGTTAAATAACTGCTGGAGACAGTAATTTAGCAACGAATACAGTAATATTAATTAAAAATATTTTTTTTAAGAATAAAAAAGTCAATTAACAGTTAAATTACTGTCTCCGACAGTTAAATAACTGCTGGAGACAGTAATTTAGCAACGAATACAGTAATATTAATTAAAAATATTTTTTTAAGAATAAAAAAGTCAATTAACAGTTAAATTACTGTCTCCGACAGTTAAATAACTGCTGGAGACAGTAATTTAGCAACGAATACAGTAATATTAATTAAAATATTTTTGAAGAAAAAAAAAAAAAAAAAAAAACAGTCGATTAACAGTTAAATTACTGTCTCCGACAGTTAAATAGCTGCCGGAGACAGTAACTTAACAGCCAAGACAGTAAAATTAATTAAAATATTTTTTTTAAGAAAAAAAAAAAAAAAAAGTCAACGCCGGAAACCCGGCGGTCAACGGCCGTTGACCGACCGAAATTTTTTTTCAGGAAAACGAATTTCCAAAAAAAAAAAAAAAAAAAAAAAAAAAAAAAAAAGTCAACGCCGGAATCTGGCCGGAAAAAAAATATTTTCAGAAAAAAAATTATTTTCTGAAAAAAAAAAAGTTTTGGGGGTTAATGTGATATATTTGTTAAAATCCGGGGTCAATGTGTAATATTAAAGAAGTTAGAGCATAATCGGTGGAATTGATACGAATTAGGGTTAAAATTGGGGTCAAAATTGAAATTTGGGTTAAAATTGGTTAATTGATGAAATTGTGCTAAATTGGGGTGTAAATCATGAAATTGGAGTTAAATTGGGTTTCAAATGAATTGGGGGTAATTTTGGTTAGGGGTGTGCGCGGGCCATAAACCCGCGGGTTCTATCAAAACCCGCCCTCGTCCTGTCAAACAACGGTTCTTGATTTTGAAGAACCGAACTTGTGGGTTTTTAACGGGTTTATGATAGGCGGGTCCATGGCGGGTTTGTAGTAGGACCCAACCTTTACGGGTCGAAACTCGTTATTGTCTAAACAATTTTTTTTATATATAATTTATAAGTTTTACGGGAGAATAATTAGAAACTAAAATGAATAGCCTAAAATTTTAAATTGAAACCAAACATAAATAATGTAAATGTCAAGAGTAAATAAAAATTAATATAAAACTAAAAATAACTAATTCATAACTTAAAAGACAAAATTTAAATAAAATAAATATAGTTTTTTCAAGCATAACCAACGCTATTCAACTCCATTCAACACCATTTTCTTCCTTTTTTTTTTTCTGCCGTGTGTTGACCGTTGTATATATATGCTTTTTTCCCTACATTTTCTTAGAGATTTTCATAATCTTTATAGCTATTACTTCCACAATTATAGTTTAGTTGATTTATGTATTTGATACACTAGAGATACTTTATTTATTCATTAATATTATTAATTAATTATACTATATAATGTAAACAAAACGACGTCGTTTTGTATGGCGGGGCGGGACGGGTTTCACGGGTATTAAAAAAAATTGAACCCGTCTAAGACCCAAACCCACGGTTCTTCACCATTTTAGGACCCAATCCTATGGATGGATCTATCCGTCCGGTCCCAACGGGGCGGTTTTTCACGGGTTTGACGGGTGTAGCGGGTTGATGGTTCCGACTTGCTCACCCCTAATTTTGGTATATATAAAGGGATTTTCCTTATTTGCAAATAAGTTTGAATGGGGTGGATTTATTTGAAAGACAAAAAAGTTGGATGTCCCTATTTTAATTAAGTGCCCTTGTCATGGGCCTATTTGCCATTACCCCTTAATAGAATAACTTTCCAAATTCAACATATGAGTGTCATTCTGCCCGATCGACTTTTAATCGAACTCAGATTGAGTTTTATTATTGGGACTATTAGTGAGATCTCCCTCAATAATTTTTTGGGTTCAATTCTTTTTTTTTTATTAGTGATAGATCCAACTTTTTTTTTGTCAAATTTATCCTTCATTCCTTATTATTCACTCTCAACTACTTTAATGCCTATTTCATTTTTTTAAATTATAATATTCGTTTATATATTTAAAAATATTTATTAATTTTATTTTTGATTTTAATTTTGATTTTTACAGTTTTTCTATTTGAAATCGATTATAAAATTTCTGAAAATAATTATATTTTTTTTAAAATCAACTATTTTTGAAATCAACTATTTCCATAATCAACTACAAATCACTGAAAAAAAATTACTTTTTTTGTTCGTTTATTTCCCTAATCAAATATAATATTTCCATAAACAACTACTTTATTTGCAAAATCAACTATTAGTTTTTTCAATTTTTCTAATTCATTTTTTCGGATTTTTTTCCCAGCTGATTTACCAAATCGACAAATTACTACATATTACTGAAAACAACTATAAAAATTGAAATCAACTAAAAAACGTCGAAAACAACTAAAAATAAATGAAGTACAATTTTGTTTTCATTTTTTTAATTCATTTTTTTTCGATTTTACATTTCCATCGTATTATTGAAAAACACAATAAAAAAATTAAAATCAACTACCTAAAAAACCAAAAATCAACTAAAAATATCGAAAACAACTAAAAATTCTCGAAAACAACTATAAACAAAATAGTAGAATAACGAAAACAACTTTATTGTTGTGTAACATACTGATACGAACCCCGTAGAACTCGTTACGAGACCCAATACCCTACGCGGAAGCAAGATCGAAAACACCCAAAAACAAAGATTCAAGTTTGGCGGAAGCACGGAATAATGACCCCATAGCTATAAAGAGCTAGAAACCATTATTATCAAGGTGGAATATTGACCCCGTGGTTATAGAGAACCAGAAACCAATACTATGGCGCTAAGAAAGTTACAAGAATCCACTTGTAAAATCCCGAAGGTTGCTGTAGAACAGCGAATGAGAATTGATTTCTCAAAATACTCAAATATTCATTAAAATTCGTCCCATAAAATAAGCCAAATTGGCAACCTATTTATAAGGTCTAAAAAGACTCCTTTTTCACAAGGAAAAGGACTCCTACCTAAACTATAATAAGGAAATAAATAAATAAGCAAATCCTAACCATAAAAGACTCTTAAATAATAAAAACATAATAAAACCTAAATTAAAAACGTGAATAAGTAAATTAAATAACTTGATCTTCAAGTCGGCTTCTCGATCACCCTTCTAATCTCGCGACATTGGGCTGTGCACGTGCATGCAATTAAAGCTCAATTTCGACATTGTTCCACTTCGAATATCTCTTCGCTCAAAACATAAAAGTTGTAAATCTTTCAGTTAGCTTTCCGAATCATTTTGAATCAGCTCAATTGAACTTCAGATGCGAGAGTTATAACCCAAATGGTAAACTCTGCCAGAATAGGCGAGAATCTCGGATGCATGGAATTCGACTTGTCCAACGAATTCTTTTCTTTCTTTTCTTCCAATTCTAAACCACAGACTCCTCAAAGGCCTGATTCAAGCCTTTATGCTCCAATCCCAACACGAACGGCTCCATTAATATCACTCGCTTTCTCTTCTTCCAATTCTTTGTCTTGGAGCTTGTGCGGATCGTATCATTCTCCCCCTCTTTAAAAGGATTCGTCCTCGAATCCGGACAAATATCACAAGGAGTATAAACAAGATCGATCTCTCTGTTTGGTAGCGAACTTACACATCTCTGCACCACATCCCCAAACACACTATCTAGCATCCATTGAAGTGAATATGAACACGAGTATTTTGTAGCTTGAAGTTCCAATGCATTCAACCTCTGTATAGAGAATGGATGAAGCATCTCTCTAGGCACCGCCATCTCATCAACATTCACACCGAGAGTTTGCACTTTGCTTAGATCGGCATTAACTTCGATGCATGGCTGGATCATATCATTCTCCACCTCTTCAAAAGGATTCGTCCTCGAATCTGAACCTTCCATTTCTTCTTCAAGTGGTCGGGCTGTTATGCACTTTTCATCCTCCTTGGGCTGCAACTCAAAAATCTCAGTTGCTTTTTCCTCAACTAGCGCATTATCACTTTCCAAATCAGTTCTTTTTTTATTCACATATGGCGGATCGAACGTGGCCTCTCTTGGTATTGATTCACTATCTCGGTTTGATGAACAGCTCCCCCGTGATTTTCGACTCGGCGATCTCCTATCTTCTAACTTAGTAGCTTGCCTCAACCTTTGCAATTGTAAGTCCCTATAATATTGTGAAGGGACAAACCTCATTCTCATGATTGCCTTCATGGACTCTCAATCTTCAATTGGTGGTTCGCCACAGCGGCGCCTACTTAAGACAAATTGGTCCCACCAAGTAATTGCATAGTCAATGAACGCTTCGACGGCGAGCTTCACCTTCTTCTTTTCGGAATAATAATGACAATCGAATACGAGCTCAAGCTTTCTTTCCCATTCAATGTACGCATCAGGATCACTCTTACCTTGGAAAGATGGTATTGTCAACTTGATAGACCTGATGTTTTGATAAACGCCATCTCTTTCTCCACCAAAATTGCCTCGGCTCGATGTTTCCAATTTGGACCCTCGTCTCATACTCTCCCTCCTTGATTTTGTAGCATTCACACCAAAATTTCCATCACAATCTACCTCTTTATCGGGATAAGGTATGACTGGTTGGTGAACATCACGTCGTACGTATGGCCCTCGAACATGTTGATCTTTGCGTAGTTGCTTTAGTTGGATAACAATTCCTTCCATCCGATCTTGGAGTTCTTGGAAGCGTTTGTCCATTGACGTCCTACGCTGCTCAATTCTTTCTCCGTAATAACCGGCCTTCTCGGACATGATCAAGAATTTTTTTTTTTTTTTGACGCTAAAAAATCTAAATTAGACTCTAAGAAATAGAAAAACAAAGAACAAAAAATTCGTTCTTCTTTTCCTTTTTTTTTTTTGGATTTTTTTTTTGGATTTTTTTTTTTTTTTTTTTTGGACTCTAGACAAAACCTAACTTAGACTCAAAGAAACTCAAAACAAATAACCAAAAATTCGATTTATTTTTATTTTTGACTCTAAACAACTGAACGAAGAATAAGAGAAAAGAGGACTAGAAGACTCGACAAAAGACGAAAGAAAACTACAATGACACGAACAAGACTGACTAAAAAATAAAGATAAAGATAGGTGAAACCTGTTTTGGATGTTGGCTCTGGTTACCAACTGATACGAAACGAAAAACAAAACGAAGACACGAAAGAAAGGACTGACTCAACAATTAAGATAAAGGATAGGCGAAACCTGTTTTGGATGTTGGCTCTGGTTACCAACTGATACGAACCCCGTAGAACTCGTTACGAGACCCAATACCCTACGCGGAAGCAAGATCGAAAACACCCAAAAACAAAGATTCAAGTTTGGCGGAAGCACGGAATAATGACCCCATAGCTATAAAGAGCTAGAAACCATTATTATCAAGGTAGAATATTGACCCCGTGGTTATAGAGAACTAGAAACCAATACTATGGCGCTAAGAAAGTTACAAGAATCCACTTGTAAAATCCCGAAGGTTGCTGTAGAACAGCGAAGGAGAATTGATTTCTCAAAATACTCAAATATTCATTAAAATTCGTCCCAAAAAATAAGCCAAATTGGCAACCTATTTATAAGGTCTAAAAAGACTCCTTTTTCACAAGGAAAAGGACTCCTACCTAAACTATAATAAGGAAATAAATAAATAAGCAAATCCTAACCATAAAAGACTCTTAAATAATAAAAACATAATAAAACCTAAATTAAAAACGTGAATAAGTAAATTAAATAACTTGATCTTCAAGTCGGCTTCTCGATCACCCTTCTAATCTCGCGACATTGGGTTGTGCACGTGCATGCAATTAAAGCTCAATTTCGACACTGTTCCACTTCGAATATCTCTTCGCTCAAAACATAAAAGTTGTAGATCTTTCAGTTAGCTTTCCGAATCATTTTGAATCAGCTCAATTGAACTTCAGATGCGAGAGTTATAACCCAAATGGTAAACTCTGCCAGAATAGGCGAGAATCTCGGATGCATGGAATTCGACTTGTCCAACGAATTCTTCTCTTTCTTTTCTTCCAATTCCAAACCACAGACTCCTCAAAGGCCTGATTCAAGCCTTTATTCTTCAATCCCAACACGAACGGCTCCATTAATATCACTCGCTTTCTTTTCTTCCAATTCTTTGTCTTGGAGCTTGTGCGGATCGTATCACATACCCAACATAAAAAATAGTCAAATTCAAAATTCAAAAAATTGCTCCTCAATTAACAAGATCCACGCATTAGAGGAAGACGAATCACTGCCGCAAAATCAATTAGAATGGCCCTCCTCACATCATCCTTGGAACTCGACAATGGAGAGAAATCCTAGAACGAATAAAAAAACAAAATATAGATTGACACAACCTGTTAATCCAATCTTCAACCAAACGAAACCCTAAAATCGCGGGCATGGAAGATATGAGATGACAGCGACAGTGCAAATCAGAATTGGAGTGGAAGTCAGGCGGGGGTGTGATGGAGGAGTGGCCGGCGGCCGCAATGCGGTTGGGGGTTCTTCCCTCATCGTTGTCAAGATGTGGTGCCGCCTTCTTCCTCTCCTTGCCACCGCCTCTGACGCTGCAGATTTCTAGTTAGAGAAGAGAGAAGAAAAGATGGAGATAATATTTGACGATACAATGGTTGTTGGGTAAAAAAGATGTGGCTAGCTAGGTTTTATGTGTTAATTAGGGATAATATAGGTATAACACCTAATAATTATATATATATATATATATATATATATATATATATATATATATATATATATATATATATATATATATATATATATATATATATATATATATATATATATATATATATATATATATATATATATATATATATATATATATATATATATA